>CAUYSK010109205.1:0-68940 GCA_963575035.1 Avahi laniger | reverse complement strand
CACCAGTCGCTTTATTATATACTTTTTCTATGTCCGGCAGTTACTTCCTGGTACGTGACTACCTTGGGCGCCTTGAGGAAAACTCATTTTCATTTCTTCCAGATGATTGCTTAAGGGAAGCAGACGTATGCATCCAACTTCTTATCTCATTCTTTATCTCATTACTGTATGCAGGATAATGAGACGCCTTGGCTTGTTTGCAAGACCTCAGGAGCTTGGTTATCTATCATAAAGCTATCTGTCATGAGGAATAGTTCTGTTTGTTCAATAGGCCGTGTCCGGACTTATTGTCCTCTGGCCCCAAGGAGAGCACACCCAGTTTTCACTGACTCTGGGCTTAAGCCAATTTTTGCCCAGGGATGTTCCCTACAAGGTATACAATATGCATCTGAAAAAAAAAAATGAAAAGGAAAAGGGATTTAGATATGAATGAGTGATTTAGTTCTTCCATCCTCTTGGTTCTCCTTAGTACATCAGCGCATGATTGATTTTGCTCATCAATTTCCAAAATGTACCTAATCAAAAGGAGACAAGAAAAGCCATCAATTCCTCAGTGCTGTGGTCTGGCACACCTAACCATTTAGAGATATCCTATCCTCAGTATTACAAAGTATCTACCACACATCTGACTAAACTGACAAAAACTGAGTCAATTTTAGTCCCTATCCATGAAATATCTCAAAGTCTTTTTCTAAGGAGAAAAACAAAGACATGATTTCAGTTCAATATGACAAAAAAAGTATGTGCTAGATGTAGTAGTATATGTGGGAAGGAATGCTTTCTGATTATACTGAACAAAATTTTGCAGGGCTGGCAAAACTATTGGAGAGTAATATAAAATTTACAGTCACCTACAAAAATAGGGCCCTTTTTTCTTATACTTGTGAAGATTGCTGTGATTGTGTTCTTTGAGTTCCTGGCAAAAATACTTGTCTGTATGACTTACATGCTGCTCATCTTATGCTATTGTGAATTGTTAGTCATTCCTTGAGGTGCATACCTTCTGTTCCTTAATGAGCAAATAAGATTTTTCATGGTAAATTGTGTGTCTTTCTGTACCTGCTTCCCATCCATATGGCATATCACATTCATTTTTTTCATTCACCAAATGTTTACTCTGAGCTTCCTGTGTGCCAAGCACTATTCCAGGTAGCAGGGATAAAGCAGAGAACAAAATAAAGTCCACATCCTCAAAGAAATTATATTTCCTGTGAGACAAAATAGACACTGAACAAACCAACCAATAAATACATAAAGTGTTTGATTGAAGTGATAAGTACTATGGAGAAAAATCTGTTTTGGAAAGGTGGATAGAGCATGGTAAGGGAAAAATTTTTTATAGAATATTCAGAAAAGTTTCAGCAAGAAGGCGATATTTGAGCTAATACAAAGCTGCAGATATCTGGGGGGAAAATTCCAGACAGGAAAAAAAAAATGATGTAAAAAACCTCAGACTGAAGAGTATTTGGGCTGTTTTGGGAACGTGAAAGTCTGTGTTACTAGATATGGGTAAGTAAGGAGAAGAGTGGAAGAATATCAGGCGAATAGGGGGTAGGGCTAGATCCTGAAAGTCATGAGAATGAAGTTTAATTTTACCTTGGATAAATGGGAAGTGATTAGAGAGTTTGCACAGCTGGGGCCAGAAATGATCTATTTACTTTTCAAAAATGTAACTGTAGCCACACTTTTCCTCATGTGGCAAAGTGGAAGACATTTCTAAGTAACAGCTAGAAAGCTATTGCAAGATTTCAGGCAAGAGTTAATAGTGGTTTGGGTTGCAATGTAAGTATGAAGAGTAGAGGGTGTGAGAAGTGGTTGGATAATGGATATGTTTTGAAGAAGAAAAAAAAAACAACCAAAAAATACTTGGTAATGAATTAAATAAGAGAGTATTTGGTGAAGGATTGGATGTGAAGCATGAGTAAAAGTGATCACAAGGACAATCCTGAAGTTTTTAGCCCAAGAAACAGAGGATGAAGGTGCCATTTACCATACCACCATGGCAAAGAGAACTGCCATGGGGAAACTTGCAAGTGAAGCATGTTTGAGGTAGAAAATCCGGAATTTGTCTTTTGTATATCAAGGTTGCCTTTTCTACACACAAGCAAAGAAACAAAATAGGCAGTTGAATATATGGGTCTAATGTTTAGGGATATATATATATATATATATGCTTAATAATTATGCAAAATAGTGCTTATTTTTATTGATGGATTCCCTATTTCAATAATGAAAGCATGTTAACTGATGCTGTTACAAAATTGGAAAATCAAATAAGTTCTCGTTTTCCAGATATATATTTGGATAGGATATCTCTATTCTACTTCAAACAATTATATATCTCACTCAACCATCACTGAGAACGGGCTATTTGGATTCTTTCCCCAAATGGGTAAAAGAAAAGACTATATTTCATTTGAAACAGAATCCCAAAACTTACTGATAAATGGCTTTATTATACTAATTGCATTTTCTTTATTTCCATAGTCTGTCACTGTGCCAGCGGGAAATTATATTGGTCTTAAAGGATTTGTTCTTCAAATGGCCATGTAGGTCACAACACAAAAACTTACTTAGTTTGTGGCAAATTTATTATGTCATGATCCGTCCCCAGTGTCTTTCTGGTGGCTATATTTAAAATCTTTGATCTATAATTACTACCCCTTATGCATATGCATGCATATATATTTCATTTATAATCTTTGGACACATTTCTCATTCAAATATTCAAAAAGCGCTATTATTTAAAGACTATGATCACGTAGAGCAATTCTTTAAATATTTTTAAGCCCATTTGTAAAATGAGAGTTTGAAAAATAATGTAAGAGGCTTATAGTTGATATTGGAAACTAGTAACTCAGAAGGAATAATTGGATGATAATGTATTTTAAAGGCTTTATACATTTTGAATGACCTATGCTTAAACATCCTTAATATAGTTGAAACGTTCTTTTGTTTCTTTCCATCATCTTTCTACCTTGAGATTTTTTCAAATTGATTATCCCCAGTAGCATTCTTTTTACTTAGGAGGATTCAGACACAGGTATAGTTGTGAAGAGAAAAATTGTTGTCCAAAATAACATGGTTTGATATCAAGGTTGCAAATTCTTGAGGGATAAGGATTTATTAAGTTAAAATGAGTAGAAAAATGAATAAAAAATAATAAAGAATTGATAGGTAATTTCCATAAATATTTCAAAAAATACTTTAAAAATAATTTGACTAAAATATAGATTCTTTCAGGTTATTTTAATACCTTTTTTACTATTTATATTAGTAAATTATCCTGAAGAATACATATAGTCTAGCACACCCGGGATGATAACCCCCAAAATACTGTTACACTATTATCCTAATACATAGGATATCTTTTATAGCATGTGTTTCTTTCTTTCTTTTTTTTTTTTCTTCTGTCTTTTCCATAGAAAATGATACCATCTACTGGACAGACATGGGCTTCAATAAAATTAGCCGAGCTAAAAGAGATCAAACTTGGAAAGAAGATATCATTACCAATGGCTTGGGAAGAGTTGAAGGGATAGCTATTGACTGGATTGCTGGTATAATCCATGGCTTTTTCTCTTTTTGTTTCACATCTATTTTGTTAGGGGCTCAGCCTGCTTCATAAAAATTATTTTCTGAATCATAACATTTTTTCCACCTACTTCTAGCCATAGAGGTGATATCTTTTGCTTTTGGCTCCACTCTTTCTAATGCTTTTGAACCTTTGGATTAATGTGTTTATGTAGAAGTACATTATGGAGTGTTAACTTTACCCTAATCTCTTGAGAGCTTCATAAGGCAGGTAAACAAAAGTTAGGAGTTCTCTTTTGCCTAAAGCCAGTAGAAAGCTAAAATAGATCTTTTCTTTAGGTGGGAAAAGTTTCAATTTATTTTTAATGTATGAATGTACCATTATATGGTTTAAATCAGAGACGTGTGAGATTAGGATTGGAAGTATTTGCATATTAATTTGCTTGTAGCTTTCCTGTTTAAGAAATAGACACATTGAAAAGGAATGTAGGAAGTAATTTCTTGATACTTACATGAATGCTCAGAAATTTACTTTAGCCATAACCAATAAATAATGTTCTTTCTCACAACTGTGTTATAAATGCTTCTGTATATATTTCTCCTAGGTAACATATATTGGACAGATCATGGTTTCAACTTGATTGAAGTTGCAAGACTCAATGGCTCTTTCCGTTATGTAATTATTTCCCAAGGCCTGGATCAACCAAGATCTATAGCTGTGCACCCAGAGAAAGGGTAATTTTAAGATTTACAAATGTCTTCTGAGTTTTAAGTGAATTTTCTTAAGTCCTATTAGGAAAAAAATTCATATTTATTTTTAGCTATAATATCTGAAAAAAGTTCTAAAATGTCTTACCTAAGCAAAAAAAAAGTTTATTTTCATGTTGCTCATGTTTATTTTAGTACATATTTGACAAGATCCCATTTATTAGTCAGTTCTTTTACATGTGTTTAAATCCAAATAAGGACACCAACATGTTTCTAGATTTTCAATTTAAACTTCTTTCCTAAAATTGTTTACATTATTAGGAAATCAATTATTTATTGAATGAGTGAAATAGCCATTTGATATCCAACCTTGCTTTCCAATATTTGTAAAACTTCAATTTCCATTTATGTGTCTGTGATATATATGAACAATTAACATGTTCATTCCAAGGATTTTTTTCTTTTTCTTTTTTTTTTTTTGTTTTGAGTTCTAAATAAGTATGTCTGCCTGTCTTCTTGACATTTCCATTTGGATGTTTCATGGGCACCCAAACTGTACGTATACAAAATTGAAATGAACTAAATCTGTCACCAAGCTCTGCTGATTTTTTTTCTACTAAATAATTCTATTATCAATCCACCACTCTTTATCTTCACTGCCTTTACCCTAATTGAATGTGATTACCTGTACCTCTGGAATAACATCCCACTGGCCTCCTAAACTGACCAAAAGTTACGTGATTTTTAAAATGTAAACCTGATTACTTAAAATCTTTCAAGGAATTCCCATTGCCTGTTGTATAAAGTCCAAAATCTCTGTTGTCATCCTTCTTAATCATGCCTTATGTAAATTTTTAGTCCCAAACTCCTGTTCTTGTCTTTTCTCTATGTCAATTTTTGTGTATTAATTTTTCAAATATTTCTTATTCTCTTGGACTCTCAGCCTTTGCAAAACATTTTCCTTTTACCTGAAATGCTCTTTTTCTATTCTTATGTTGCTAAATTTTATCTACCCTTCCCTGACTTTGAAAATAGGATAGATTGTTCTGTGACCCTGTAGCACCCAGCACTTTCAATTTATAAATTCCCCATGCACTAATATTTGCTTATTTATTTCTACTAATTTTCCTACTAGCTGTATTTTTCACTAGACTGGATAATGTTTCTATTCTTTACTGTATTTGTACTCTATGAGGAGAAGAGCCATGTGTGCTTGCTTTATTTCTCTATGCTCAGGGCTTAGTAAAGTGGCTGGTAGTGAATAATTAGCTGACTAATAACTGCTTTTATCTTAAACAATAATATAGAAGTAGTCTCTGTTTTAAAACCTTAATTACTAGCCACTATTGTGTTTCTTGTATTGCTAGTGTGACTAGACTTAATTTTTTTTTTTAAAAAGAAGAAATTTTTATGTTAATAGAACTCCTATGCCTTTTGGAGTAGAAGAAAAGTAAATCTATGAGTGATCAAAGAAAAGTATGTTAGATAAACCAGGGTAAGAAACACTGATTTATTAATATAATGAAGTCATATTTATATAAGACATCAAATCAACTCATGAAAATCTTCAACATTCCCTATTTGTTATATATTGTACATACTTTTTCCACTTATTATCAATATTATCACATATTTCACTTTCTTGACAAGTATTATACAATTAAGTCATGTTATTATTAATAGTACAGAAGGAAAGAAAACAAAGAAAGTTAACATAGTAGAGAGAAATAATTCCAAAACATTTGTCACATTTCAAGATAAAACTAAGGTTGCAATATAAAAATGAAAAAAGTTGCATTTGTTAGGAACAGTCCTAGATGCAAGTAACATAATTTAGCTAGAGTATGTTAAATATATAAGAGCTTCCTTTTTATCATAAAAAAATGAAGTATGAAAGTAGATGATTTTTGATAATTATTCAAGTGTTCAACTATCTTTTTATCTTTTTAAACCACTATGTTCACTAGCTTATAGTTTATGCTTGGTGTTATTGCCATATTGTTACAGCCTGTTGATATATCGCCAGGCAACACGTCTACATTTAGAGAAAGGGATAGGATAAAACATCTTTTCATTTCTAAAATGGATTGTGTTATTTGGGAAGAGAAAGGCATTAGTATTAATCCCTTTGTTTTTCCTTAGCCAGAGTGGATTACATATATATCCTTAGATCAGTCAAGAGTCAAAGGAAAGACATTATCTTGACATATTTAGACAAATTATGATTCATCTCCTGGGACTGGGATAAGACCTTGTGAGGATAGATTTTCAAGAGACAATATAAGCCAGAAAAAAGCCAACTCTCTTGATTGTTTTGCTTCAGTGTTCATCCCAACCCACTTTGCTTTTTAGTTATTCTTTTTCTTTTCGACCTCTTAATGTTGGAGTTGCCCAGGACTCAGTATTTGCTTTTATTCTCTTCTTCATCTCTTCATTTCATCACATCTAAATACTGAAGACTCTAAAATAGATATACCTAGACCAGACCTCGCTTGTGAACTCTAGATTTTTATGTTCAGTTGCACTTTCAATATTTTCATGTGGAGACCTGTGGCAGATTATATTTTCCAAGATAATTACAACAGTATCTGCCATCCCTTCATGAATGCTTTTTTTTTTTTTTTTAAACAATGTGACATTGACACTTTTCCAAAAGAGAGATGAAGCCATTTTTCCACACACCTGAATCTGGGTGAGCCTGTGACTATGGTGGAAGTGATACAATGTAATTTTTATGACTACCATTATAAAAGAAAATAAAACTTCTGCCTGGTTCTCTTGAGTTGCTCTTAGAATCCAGCCACTCTGCTGTGAGGAAGCCAAGCAACCCCGAGAAGAAGGCACATGTAAGTCTTCCAGCCAATAGCCCTTGCTAAGGTCCCAGCTGATAGCCATAACCAATTCGCAGACAGGTTGAGTAACTGAGCCTTAAAATGATTCCAGTTCCCAGCTATTATGTCACTTCAGCTTGGTGCTACTGCAACTGATGTGAAGAAGTGATGAATTGCTCTTGCTGAGCTCTGCCCAAATTGCAGATTCATGAGCAAATAAATTACTATTGTTTTAAGCCTCTAAATTTGAGTTAGTATGTTACACAGCACAATAAGTAACTGGAAGAAGATCCAATAGAAACCTTAACCTTAATATATCCAAAATTAAACTGAATCTTTCTCTACAATTATAACTTCTTCATCAGTTGATGGGAATTCTATTCTTTCATTTATTCAGAACAAATCATTTGGTATCATCTTTGATGTATCTCTCACATACTCTATATTCAACATATCAGGAATTCTGTTACCTTTAACTTCAAAACACATTCTCACTCTACCTACTTCTCATAATTTCCATTGTTATCACTCAAGCCTGAGCCATTATCATTTCTTGCCAGGATTTCTGGATAGTGGTTTACCATTTTCTACCCTGATACTCCCACAATTCCCTGTTGTTCTTCATGTGGTAGTGTAATGATCCTTCTGGAATGTAAGTAGTTTGTCATTTTTTGCTCAAAACTCACCACTGGATCCCCTTTCACTTTGTTTAAAAGCTTACATCAAACGTAGAGTGGTATTATTTCTTTCATTTAACAGAAAAGAAAACTGATTCAGCAATTTTAAATACATTACTTTTCTGATATATGGTAGAGTTAGTTTTTCCAAATTCCAAGGATTTTGCCATATATTATGTATGTCTGTGTTCTGCATATATACATATTACTGTTATGTTACAGAATTTAATAAGCAAAAATACCAAACATATAAGAAAAAAGTTTTGATAGTTTCAGGGATAAAATTATAATAGTTTAAAGATTAGAACCACAAGTGAAAGTGATAATAAATAATGAGAAAAGACTGAAAAAAAAATAGGTGCAGAGGTCTATAGCAAAGTCTCTAGTTGGGTCTGACTTACCCTTGGACATCCTCCTGTTTACTACTGCATGCCTATAAACTCATGCCACTAGATATTAAGACCTGGGAAGAGGGGGGTGTAATTTTATTTAATTTAAAAAATAAAATATATGACTCAACTGAATGTGCCCACATCACACCTATAAACTTGAAAATGCAAATGTCTTCTTCCAATATGGTTATGCTTTAAAAATTTATTTAAATTATAATTAATAATCAAATAATAAATAATTATGGCCTTGAAAGATAAAATTTAATCATTTGTGGATGATTATTCTATTGGCAAGAATTAATATAACTGCAATGTTCTATAATCTCATAGATACATAGGAAATGGATGTCTAATTTATTGCTAACAAAAAATTTCTTTTCTTTATATTTATAATAAGACCATTTGCACTATATAGAATTGCATGCTTGTATTGTACAAAACCTCTTGAGCCTGTCCTGGTTTAGATTCATGCAGTTCAATTTAACAAGCCTCTTGCTGCTACTTATCAATCTGACGGTTTCTTTTTCAGTTAGTATTGAAACCCAGTGTACACCCTTAAGTTGATATTCTAGAGCTCATTTTCCTTAAATATCTCTTATCTTTCTACATCTATCTTAGCATATGATGATACCTACTTCTCTCTGGGTTGAGAACATTAGGCAAAGGGATCTTCATATATTCCACTTTTTGTCAGTTTATTCAGTGAATGTTTACGGAGAGCTAGGCACTGTGAGCCAAGACATGGCAGCATCCCCCCGTGTCCTCCTCAGCCTTCAATTCAGTACATCTTAACACAGTAGTACATGTGACAGACGCTGGTAGACACTCTGAAGTATGCTGGTATTAATAAGATGTTGCCCCTATTCACAGTGAGTTTCCTGTTTAAACTGGGAATTTAAACAAATATGATAATTTCAGTTAAAGGAATCATCACATTTTATAAAGTAAGACTTACTGGGAGACGTTAAAAGACTAATTGATTTAACTCAAACTTAAATCTAATAACCAAATCTCAGGTTGAAGTAACAATTTTTATAAGAGCATTATAAAATTATTTTGGGTTTAAAGAAAAAAGTGATAGCATATAATTAGAGTAGGTAGTAAAAGTTAGGATAGTAGCAGCGATGGTGGTGATTAATAGAGGCTTTGTGAGGAGGCTTGAAGGAGAAAGAGGTTTCTGAGATGGGATAGGGTTCTACATTACATGAAGAAGAAATAGAATAGAATAAGAAATAGAATATTACGAAAATACTCTGGTAGTGGCAAAGCAAAAGCCATTGGCAAGAGTGTAGTATATGAGGTACATGTAGGAAAGAGTAGGCGATGTGGCTGGAAGATAACTTGGGGCCATAAAATGGTTAGTAGGTTTCTTTGAAGTAAGGAATCCTGAAGAATGGTAGTTCATCATCCCTCTGGAGCAGATAGGAGGGTTCTTTCCCTGCCCTCAAGCCAAGCAATGGAGAGAGCTAGAGACGAATATCTAAGAGGGATACTAAAATAAAAAGAGCAGAAAATAAAAAAAATAAAAATTATATCCCCTTTTCACTGCAAGTCCCAAGGACAAAGTAGTCAGGTCCAAGTTGGAGAGAGGGCAGAGAATTTTAACATAAATATGAAATTTAAGTTTGAATTTAGAAAGATTTAGCCTTTTGTGTTTGAAAATTAATCTTAATTAATAATATTATACTGTTCATTTAATGGTAATTGACTGGAAAGTTATGGGATTTTCCCGAGATAGCAAAGCCTGGGGAAGAGAGATCCAGTAGGACAGAGATGGATAAATATAAAGTTCCTTCTTACTTATTCCAACAGAGTTCAGACTACAATAAACCATGATAGTAGATGAGATTATCCAAGAAAGAATACAGAAAAAAGAAGTCTAAGAAAAATAATGAAGAATGGAAATGGAGTGATTAAGAGAGAGAAAGGGAGAGAGAGTATCAGTCCATAATAAGGCAAAACTGAGAGAACAAAAAACCTATCCATTTCAAGTCTTCAGAAAATTGCTGAATCATGAAAGTCAAGGGAAGAGAGTTTAAGGAAAAAGAACTTGCCAGCAGTAAAGAGGTCAGGAGAGATAAAAAGCAGAAAACAGAACGTGTAACTGGTGATCAGGGTGATGTTGCTTATTGTTATCGATTTCAGGAGATTGATAAGGACAGAAGTAAAATATAAAGAATTAATAATTAAAAGATAATTAGAAAGTAGAGATAGTGTATATAGACTACACTGGCAGAAACTTGGGCAATGAAGGGAAAGACATAGAAATAGGAGGTTAGTAGAGAAGATAGTAGGGTACAGGAAAAGGTTTTCTTGTGTTAGTATGGGAGGGAGGGGGCACCACACATGTTCTTCAGCAGAGGGGAAAAAATTGGTAGAAAGGAAGAGGGTAGAAATGAATGTAAGGAGGAGACAAATTCCAGGGGGTTTAGGAGGAGCATTGACTGAGAAGAAGCAATAGGTAGAGCAGGAAGAATAGGGGACAGAAAGGAGACAGACAAGATTTATGTCTTGGTATTTCAGGAAAATAAAAAAAAAAATCCTAGAATGAGAATTCTTAATTCAGGAAACAAAATAAGCAGGATAGGGAAGGGGGGAAATGTTTAATTTCAAGCAAAGTCTAAATCTCAGACTGATTCCTTGGGAGACTCTAGAGTGTAAACTTTACCTCAAGGCAAAAGAACTTTGAGACTCTCCACTAGTTATCCAATGGATAAGGGCCACTCTGGGGAGACATGGACTTTTGAATTATTTGGCTCTCAGCACTTGTGGAAGAAGAGATTCTAGTGGCCCAAAGCTAATGCTCTGAAGATAGTTGTCTATGTGAGCTGTTTGAGGCAAACGATACAGAAACTGGGCACTGGAGTGCATGGAAATGGTCAACAGCATCTGAGGGTGTTTATATGGAGCACCAAAGTTTCCACTGCAGTTTGGACATTTACATTTTTACATTTACCTTTGATATCTCTGTAAATATCGTCATCTCAAATGCCTATACCCATTTAGATTATTGGGGGATTAAATAAGGTAAATGCTAGTTCTCTTTCCCTTCCTCTTTGGAGATGGAGTGAAAGAAGAGATAGAATATGGAGATAGAATGTACTTACAGGTTAAATTAGAGAAACTGAAGAAACTCACAGCTAATAGTCTATATAGGTAAGATTAGCAGCTTTAAGTAAATAGGTTAAGTTTTACTGTTAACTATTGGATATTTTCCACAATAATCAATAAAAGAATTTTCAAGCAATGTGAAACCAGCTGGGATTGATTTCTATTTTAGAATTTAAGCAGGATGTTTATAGGACTTTGAGTAATAATGATGTTTGGTAACTTAGAGGTAGCAAAAAAAAAAAAGGAAAAAAAAAGCCAAAAAAGAAAGCAAGAGGTGACAGATTCAAAGTTGGCAGCTGCAATGGATTAGCTGTGAGTTACCAGTCAGAAGTTGAGGCCTGGAAGCTAATGCTGGAATAGTGAGAAACCAAGAGCAAGAGACCAACCAGGGTGAGGGCGGAGAGAGAAGATTCAGCAGGCATGAATGACCAAGACAGCTCTATAAATTAAGAGAGGGTGAATTTAGAATTGGTGAAATTGGAAGTATAGGATTTTAATGTGATAATTGAGATTAGTTTGTAGCCTTGTTTATGTAAGGCAGAGACAAAAGGGAGATGGAGATCCCTGGAAAAATAAAGATGAGAAACTATGAGCTGGGGTGTTCTCGGGATTATCAACATGAGTTGTAAAGTTTGTAAGTGTGTCAGTTGTGGAGAAAGAAAACGGAAAAGCTGTCCACCAGTAGTAAAGCAATGAAATACATTTGATATGTAATTGGATAGGTGTTGATGTGGTGGTTTGGGAAAACGTAATGTGTGACTTCAGGCTGTGAATGTTTACATGAGGTTAATTGCAGAGAAAGTTTTCTTTCTTGCTTAAAATGACTTTTCCACTTTTATACAGGATACACTGGCATCTCCTTTCCTCAGACATTTCATGCAATAACTATTCTTTTCAATAGTCTTTAACTTATTTTTTTTCAGGAAAGCCTTTCCCTTTTGCTTTCAAATAGCCTCAGAACCATCTTGTTTGAAAAAATATTACTAATTTCCACATGTTTACATCTCAATTTCTTAGAATGATGATCTATACTCACTTTCTCATCATTGAACCCCTGAAATGTGTTTTCAGCTTCTGTTATTATTTAGAAATTTCTAAATTTATCTATAGTCAAGTCCAGAGATTTTCTTGCAAGTTTTTATACCACTTGCTTTCTTCCAGACATTTTTCTCCATTGACTGTCCACTCAAGAATTCCTTTTTTTCTGTTACTCTTCTCTGACCCTGGGTTTTCTGGTTTTCTCTAACCTCCCTCATATAGCTCCTGTAAGCACTGTAGTTTATTCTCTTTCTCCTCATTTAAGGCTTTCTATGCCATTCCCTCTCTGCTATATTTATTTTTTAAATGCATTTTTTAAATTTTAATTTTATGTTTCTTACTTTACTCAATGCATATATTATAAGATATGCACAATTTAAATAAATATATGCAAAATATAAATAAATATATGCAAAATGCAATTAAAATCTCCTTTCCCTCCCTTTATTTCTATTTCCAATTTTATTTAGAATCATTTATTTGAATGTCTGTCACTAAAACTTAACATGTCCTCCTACCTCTCATCCACTGACTTAGTTTCCTAAAAATGGCAAGTTGGGTGCAGTGGCTTACCAATCCAGTACTCCGGGAGGCTGAGGTGGGACATTCACTTGAGGTCAGGAGTTGGAGACCAGCCTGATCAAGAGTGAGACCCTGTCTCTACTAAAAAAAGAAAAAATTAACTGGATGTGGTGGCATGTGCCTGTAATGCCAGCTACTCAGGAGGGTGAGGCAGGAGGGTTGCTTGAACCCAGAGTTTGAGGCTGCAGTGAGCTATGATGCTGCCACTGCCCTCTAGCTGGGGCTACAGAGTGGAAAAAAAAAATGATGACATCTATTTTGTGTCATCATAAAACAGATTGAATCTTCAGATTTTCCATAGTTTTTTCATCACCTATTTCTGTGTTTTGAGTTATCACAAAAGAGATTGAAACTTCAGATTTTTTGTAGGTTTTCATCACTTATTTCCATCTGTCACCAAATCCTGTCATTTCTTCTCTTCAAATGTTTGTCAGATTTTCCATTTCTCTTCATTGCAACTACCAGCTCAGTGCTGACTCAGCAGGAGGACCTCAGTAAATATTATTGATTTTTTAATTTTGAGCCCCCAAAACAAGATTTACATTTGAGTCCACAAAACAAATGTTGGACAAATGTAACATTATGTAAATATTATTTTCCTATATACCTTCACTTCTTAAAAGCATTTCTTAATTATTAACTAAATCACTTGGATAAATATATTTTCATGTTCATAGTTAAGAATAGACACGTCTGTTTAAACGTTAAGTTTTATTTGCAGGAAATATTTATTATTGCTTGGAAATATTAGTGATATATGTCTCCTTATACTTTGTCCACATGTTTTTGGACATGAATTCTTAAAAATGAAGAGCCTTGTTAAATTATTTAAACATTGACTTCCAAGTAATATTACATAAAGATTTAAGTGTCAAAATTCATATCATAGGAATAAAGTACAGCATTTTAATATTCTGTTTGAAGTTAAAACATGGCAGGTGGTATTGCCAAGGGAAAAGGTGAACCGTAATGGAGTAAATTAGCTGAATCCAAGATATAAATGTGCCTTGGAAAGTGGGCATGAAACCTCTTTTTGAACAATGGAGACCTGAGGTCTTTTAAAGTGCAGCCAAATGCAAAATAGGAACCATGGGTGAGTGTAGTTCAGCTGAAAAGAATCAGTTTCTGTCTTCCATTGTCTTGTCTTTACTTTTTTTTTTTAGTTAGGCATCACTTCCTTTGTGAAAAATTGAAATGTAATAATTTTTTTTATGCTAAAAAGAAAATTTTTCTACTAACAGCAGCAAAAAAATGTTGTATAGAAAGTCACAGTAGGACATTTAAAAATTTGGTTAAGCTCCCTTGGTACATATGTCTAAGTGAAACACAAATATTGTGATTTTTTTTTTCCTTTTAAGCACCAGGATGTATATTGCCCTTCTTAATTCAGCTTTATATTATTGTGACTGTAAATAACATGCTGACAAGTTTTTCAGTCCATGGCAAAGTTTCAGCTTGATGTAGGATCTTAATGTTCTACAAGTACATATTTTTCAAATGGTCTTGGATTAATTATATATATATTTTCAATATGCTCAACAATATACAGAAGGTCTTGGCTGACAGTTTAATATCTGTTGGGATAGCAAGAGCATGGTGTAGTTTAACACTGTCTCTTAGAGTGCATTTTGCATCTTAAGACAAGGCAACACATATGAAAAATAAATGGAATAAATTTGATTTATGAGAGAAGTAATGGTGGGCAAGATAGATTACAGGTCATGAAACAAATTAAAATTTCTTTATAATATTTTGAGAATCCTAAATCAGCTCATGAGCTCTAGGATTTTAGGCTCTAGATGGCTAGATGTTAAATATTTGGAAAATTTGTAGTTTGGGGGAAACATCGAATATGATATGCCAAAAATGCATAAAATATGGATCATTCACTCAAGAAAATCATAAACATGTGAACGACAAGTTAATATCATAAATGTATTTATGTATTTGTATGTGTATCTGTTTAAATAAGTAAATGGGCAATAAGGAAGGACATAAATACATATATAAAATAAGAAACTATAACATAGTGTGATAAACATAATGTGCTATGGGATTATAGATGCCAAAGCAATTTTCTTTTTGAAGAATTTTCTTCCATACTTCTCCAGTGTGTGCTTTCCATACACATAATATTTGTTCTATGTAATTATTCAATATTGCAATGTAGTAAGTCAAGAAGGAATCAAATGTATACTTAAGAATAACAGACTCAGAAAGAGACCCGAAGAACAAATTTTAACTTAAAAGTATTTTTTTATGCTGAAACATAAAGAAAGACCTACCCAAATGGCCTATATCTTTATTTTTGGCTTAAAAGAAATATTCATTTCCGAGGTTGTTTATAGGAACGGCAGTTTTTCTCACCACAGCACTTCGACATTTTCCTTGTTGAAGTTCCTACTTTCATGACTTACAGAGACTTACAACTAGTAAGTTTTAAGCATTTCTGTTAGCATTTTTCTCAGGTACTTCTTTATTTACTCATTTGCCTCTGCCATTAAACAGTGAACTTCGTGAGGGTTCCTAAGTTCAATTGTATCATTAGCTCCTAACACCTAATAGTTACCTAATTAAATATTTGTTGAATAGGTACCTGAGTGCAACAAAAGAATAAATTTGAGACTCAACCACAAAACCAAAAACAAGAACAAAAAATTTGAAAAATTCAGTTGTGTTTAAGGGTATGCTGTTTTTTTATTCTCTTCCTTTTAGCAGTGTTCTGTTATCTGTGACTGAGGGTTTTATTTTTTGTTTCTGTTGTTGTTTTATATTATAGGATTCTTTAAGCAATAGTAACATGTTTAGGACTTGAAAAGTGATTTGGGGTTGACATGTAATAATATTTTTCAAAACAAAACTTCACACAAGTGAAGAAAAAGAAAACCTGAAGAAGACATCACAGGAATAGAGAAGGTTATACATTCCATTTTATTACTCACAGGGGATGAAGAATGACAATTCATGCACTCATGAAATGTATTCAAACTTTTACAATATTATGTTGTTTTACTTACTCTCTGAAGATGGAGATGGACATGTTGACCTAAAAGGTATTTAGTTAGGATGACTATTAAGTGATTCTAGTTAATCTGCTAAGAAGTTGAAAATTGCAAGCAGATTTTGTCAAACGAAAAATTCATGCTCATGCAAAGGCTAGCTGCTATTATTAATCTGTAGGAGTTTTGTTTTGCTTTGCTTTTTGTTTTTCTTACTTTTGCAAATAGGATAACTTTCTGTTGACCTCTACTCTAGGAGATGAAACAATGCAATTCTTGATTTTCTTCTTGACCAAAGCGAACTGCCCACAAAAAAGAATTACCTCATCTTCGTTTTTGTGCCAGAATGGAAATTTTTGGTTACCTCGGGTTTTCTTTAGTATGTCTGACAAAGTATCTCAATCATGCTCACTTAGGGAAGGCAGAGAAGTAGAAAGAAATAGCGAGTTTATTATAAAAATTGCAACCCAGATCTGAGCTCCAGGGAAAGAGTTCAGCAGTCAAAAAAAAGAATTTTTAAGTTCAAAGAAAATGACTGATTCAAATTAGTTTTGCTTTTCACTGTCATTCATATACCTAAAGTATAACATTTAATACTGTTTCTTTTCTTTTTTAGCAACTTTGACATTCATTCTTCTCTTTTATCCCCACACTTCTTTACTCTTCCTCCTCCAAAATCAGAGCTTCGTTACTATTGTTAGCTTTGTTTCCCATAAAAATTTCCTTGTAATTATTCAACAGCATTTATAATAATTTGAATGTATATTTTAAAAGCTTGAATATAGCTAATGTGACAGAAAAAATTTGCTTTTCTTGACAAGTCTATCTGTATCAAAACTAATTTTGAAATTTGCACAATTGTCATATGATAAATGCAATTAACTTTTAGGGCTCGGTTAGTGTATGCTAGGTCTTTGGGAACTCTAATGCTACCAAATGAGATCTTTTTACCCATTAGCCAAATATTAATAATTAATTGGAAATTTACTTATATGTATTCATTGTACTTTTTTCCTACCAAGAATGTATGTGTTTAATTAAGAGAATAAGGATATTTATATTATGATTGTTTCTGATAGTATTGCTATAATTCTTCAAGTCACTTTTTAATGTCTCTTTTTAAATTTTATGTTTTAAATTCTGTGAGCGTAACCTCATATAAAGAACTTTTCAGTTTAGTTTAACAGATAATTTATTATTCAAAGCAAATTTATTTATATAATATATCATTTAATTTTGACAGTTTTGAAAATTTCTGGATTTTGGAATGTATTTTTAGGGCTAGATTTATCAAGCCAATAGTCTAAAGTCAGTTTTCTTGGTCACATGATATAATCCTACAAACACTTAATAAGCATAAAATTTGAGCTCAGATGAGGACAAAGTCAATAGTAATTTTATCACTGAATATCAATTTCCATGGGATCTCAGAAAACATTGACAAGTATTTTCGTTTCTTCTTATTGCTAAAGACTGCATTTAGATATCAAGAATCTATGTTCATTAATGATATCTCCAGTGCATCTGTGTAAATTCTTATCTCAAATTATAAGTTTTTCCCTGCAGTTTTGCAGGCTTACAGAATGTTCTTTCTCTTACATTGGTTTATAATCCCCAAAGCGTATACTCAATTCTTTACTTTAAATTTCAGTTTAAGGAGCAAATAAATCATTCCTTACTTGACATTAATAAAATGTTGCTTAATTTTGATAGGCTTAAAATCTTTTAGTTTTATTAAGTTTTTAAATTATTTAACCATAAAAGTGATTCCCACACAGATTTGGCTTCGTATATTATGATAATTTATCAAATCACTCTTTTTTTCATAGAGAAAATGTATATAAAATATGGATTCAACATAGTTTTATTTAGAATAATTTTTACGTAATTTTATTGACATGCATCAAAGCCTCCTGCATGAAAGCATTGCAAATTAAAAATGAATAGGGACTACTTGGAAAAAGATTAATTTCTCAGTATGATGAACTTTTTCATGTTTTGTTTTGTGGTTTTAAATATGGAGATCTCTTGTTACACTCCTTATATCTAAGAAAAAATAACATTTGATATAAGATTATTATATTCTTATATTATCTTCCTATTTGGTAGGCCAACATATTATAAAGAAAACAGTACAAGCCTGGATTAGTAAATCCTGAGTATGGTTCTTGGCTTGTCCCTTTTTGGCCATGTGACTGTGGATTATTAACTTCTTGAACCCTAACTTCCATGGCAGTGAGAATTAATGCTGTGTTAACTAGCTTATTTGGCTTATGCAATTTTTTTGTAATAATGATATTTTTATGACTCAACACCTTTGAAAGTAGATTAATATTAAGTACATGGTTTATTATACACATTTCCTTCCATATTATGCACATTTGTTTCCATACTCCAACATATTTGGAGTATGTTAAAAGTAGACAGTAAGAGTCAGATTGGATCAATGAGCACATGTCTGTCCTGATTCCGAAAGTACTTCCTTCATAGTGTGACAAAACTTGCCATTTTAACACAATGACATTTTTCCTTAAAAATTTAAATTGTGCATTAAGTTTTATCTCCTAATTATTTAATTTTAAATAATATTTTTAATCCAATGAGAGTATACCTTAAGGTCTTAAAAATCTTGACTTTAATAAAAGTGTAGTTTTTTTATGCCTTCTTCACCAAGACCTTACCAATAAAATATTGATTGGATTTTCTGCTACAAAGTTTTCTCTTTCTGACTTATAGAGCTTGTAAACATGAATAAAAGTATCTTCAGGATTAGTTTACTTGGGATTCTAGCCATGCCTCTTTTTTGTTTGTAAAACTCTAACACATTTATGTTATATAGCATTTAAAAATCAACTAATAGAATAAATCAAAACAATATGCATAAAGAGAATACATATATTTTTATGTAGTTTATGTATTGTTTTTCACGGTTAAATAATAATTCCATTGAGTACATACAAAATATGAATGTAGGTCTTTAATTTTTCTATATGCAATCTCACTAATTTTTTCTTATATATGATAATTCATATCTATATACTAAAAATATGCAGAGACATACACATTCATTATTGAATCAATAATTACCACGTTTTTCTAAACTTTAGTCATTGCTATTGTCTGATACATAAAAACTTCAGTGGACACAACTTCAAATTAAAAGTGAATCACATTTAGTTAAAAGCATGGATTTCTGTATTGTCTGATAAAGACTGAATTTATTGAATGAATGAGTAGAAATAATACATGGATTATAACCAGTTTTTCTACATTTCATTTTTTGACATGTTTTATTTTGGCATACTCTACATTTTCTGTGTGTTTTATATTTCCTTCCACATTCCTCCCACATCACATTTTGTTTTATAAGATTACTAAAATGAGAATTTCTGCTTTTGTATGAAACCATATTTTAAGGTAACTTCACCAGATAATTTATAAATTCTGTTGAAAATAGTTGCATTTGGTAGTGTAAGTGGACAGAATCGAAAGTTATGATGTATCTATGTATATACATTCATAAATATTTATTTGCCACTAATTTTTATTTTTTAAAATTTCTAATTACCTGGTGTTATAGGTGTAATAATGAATAAAGAAGAGAAAAAAAATCATTGTCCTCATTGAGCTTCTAGTTAGTGGGTGCAAAAAAAATAATAAGTAACAACATAAAGAAATACAAGTGTAAATTTGACACTGTAATTCATGTTATGAAGCAGAATAAATGGTACAGTGGTCAGGGAGGACAAAGAAAACTTGAAAGAAATACTTGAGATAGGAAAACAGAAAGTAATTAAGGCAAACAGGTTGAAGAATAGCATGTCAGACATGAAACAGCATGTAGAAACAATATTTTGGTAAGATTTTGAATCCATCCTGGTGATTTTTATGGCTGGCCAAATATTTTTAATAATCAAAATTATTTTATTGTAAACACATTTGTATATTAATTTCTGAAATATATTATTTTTGTCCTGTTAATGTGAATGTTACTGCCTTATTAGGAATGCCTTTTTGTGTATATCTTCACATTACTCTAAATCAACAATTTAATTTCAGCCTCTTGTTCTGGACTGAATGGGGACAAATACCCTGCATTGGAAAGGCTCGCTTAGATGGCTCAGAGAAGGTTGTCCTTGTAAGCATGGGAATAGCGTGGCCTAATGGCATCTCCATTGACTATGAGGTCTGTTGGATTTTTTAAAAATAGTTAAAGTGCATTAACTGACAAATTGCATTAATCCATTTTAGTGTTCACTTATTTTCTTAATAAACTAATCAAAAATAGCTTGTAATATTACTTTTCAATTGATCTTTAGGAAAATAAATTGTACTGGTGCGATGCTCGTGCAGACAAGATAGAGAGAATCGACCTTGAGACTGGAGGGAATCGTGAGATGGTGCTGTCAGGGAGCAATGTGGATATGTTTTCAGTTGCAGTCTTTGGGGCTTACATCTACTGGTCTGACAGGTAATTTCTTTTTTCATAAGTGTTTCAGTCTCAAAATGTTATTTTAGTGCCAGTTGCTTTACCCTTGTAGGATTAGCCATTTCTTAGCAAGGTCACAAAAAGGATCTCACAAAGCCATATAATTTCCACAGAAAAGGCAGGCACTCTAGCTATTCCAGACTCAAGCATTTCAATATCACAGACTATAGTTGGCTTCTTTTCTTTCTATTGGGCCATCTGTTATCTTCAGCTTAAATAACTGTCTTGATTTTCATTAGTTGAAGATTGCTGATCATGTACCTTCAACTTTTTGGCAGAGCACATGCCAACGGGTCCGTCAGAAGGGGCCACAAGAATGATGCCACAGAAACGGTAACCATGAGAACTGGCCTAGGTGTCAACTTGAAGGAGGTTAAAATCTTTAACCGAGTAAGAGAGAAAGGTCAGCACTCCTAAAAAATTATATAATAAATATATTTTGTGTTATTTTTCTCTTTTCAAAAACATTTGTCAAACTTAAGTCAGGGATTCTAATATGAGTCTGAAACCTCAAAACCTTGTCTTTGTTTGTATCTAACTTCTTATAAAAATTATATAATAACATAATAAAATGAATATATAATAATTCATACCTGAGTATATTTGTCTTTTTATACCTAAGTATATTTGCTTATGACCTGCACATGCGTAGGCCTGTCTTGAATATAAGTTTTGGCTAAGTAACATAGAAAAACTTCATAAATGTATTCCTTTGACAAAAAATTAAAAGCACAATTAAGACATTAGATAGTAAAAAGCAGTTGAAATTTTCGTTTTGGATTATATTTTAATATATAAAGTGATTATGGCCCCAAAAGGTGATGTTAGTATAAAATATTTCTGAAGTCATTGCTTCCTTAAAAAGTATATTTTGAAACTGAAAAGACAATGATTTGAGTATTTCTTTAAAAAAATTATTTTACCTCCATTAAAATTAATTGTAACTATATTTATTTTTTTAAATCAAAGGAAGTTATAATAATTTTGGAGATGATAATAATGGATTCATAGAAGACAATTAACCTGATGAAGAAATCTTAAGTGCACATTATATCGTCCCTCAAAATTGGAGTAAAAAATTATGCCTAAAATGTATTAAGTAGCTTAGGAACATTGTAGCCACAAATTTCTTTGATACTTTACATAACTCATAAACACAGAGTTTAAAGCGGTACATTATTTTTGGTGAATTCAATTCATGTTTTGAAAGAATCAGTTACTACTTGTGCCAAAGATTATAATATATAAAACTCACTGTAATCTCAGTATTGAGTTCCAGAAAAGATTTATAAGTTAACTGGCTTATTAGGGGAAAACTTTAATGCTTTTATTTGAATAGTGAAGGAAGCAGAAAAATAAGATTTTTCAAATAAAAAATTTCAAGATTTTAAACTACTGTGATATTTTGTTGACCAATCTGAAAATTAAGAATAAAAAGATAGACTATTCAACGTTAATTTTTTATTATTTCTATAAGGAGAACTTTATTTGAAAAACAAAAGAAAAACATAAATGTGTATATGGGTTTTTTTTCTACCTTAGGGACCAATGTTTGTGCCAAGGACAATGGTGGCTGTAAGCAACTCTGTCTTTATCGAGGAAATTCCAGGAGAACTTGTGCTTGTGCCCATGGATATTTGGCAGAGGATGGAGTTACTTGCCTAAGGCATGAAGGTTATTTGCTGTATTCAGGGAGAACAATATTGAAAAGTATACATCTTTCTGATGAAACCAATTTAAATTCCCCAATAAGGCCATATGAGAATCCACATTATTTCAAGAATATTATAGCTTTGGCTTTTGACTATAATCAAAGAAGAAAAGGTACCAATCGAATTTTTTACAGTGATGCACACTTTGGAAATATACAGCTTATTAAAGATAACTGGGAAGACAGACAAGTAATTGTTGAAAGTAAGTACCACAATTTAATTTTAAATAGTTTAGTGGAAATGAGTATCATTTGGATTACTAGAGAAATAATAGTGGTAATTGCATGTAGCAATTATATTTTCTTGGAGTTTATATTCAAGAATGAATGTGATTATATCGTCTGATCCCCCCCAAATGTCAAAGAAGCAATTAACTGCTATCATGTATAGCATTGTGTATTATGATTATTCGCTTCTAATCATAGAACTTTCCATATGTTTCATCATAATGTTTCTTACAAACAAGTGTATTAAAATTCATGGAAAATACTTTTTCAATATAAAACTATTCTAACTGATTTTTTTCCAGTGGGTGAAATTATTTCTTTAAGAATATCTGCCTAGGCCGGGTGCGGTGGCTCACGCCTGTAATCCTAGCTCTCTGGGAGGCCGAGGTGGGTCGATTGTTTGAGCTCAGGAGTTCAAAACCAGCCTGAGCAAGAGCGAGACCCCCGTCTCTACTAAAAATAGAAAGAAATTAATTGGACAACTAAAAATACATAGAAAAAATTAGCCGGGCATGGTGGCGCATGCCTGTAGTCTCAGCTACTCGGGAGGCTCAGGCAGGAGGATAGCTTGAGCCCAGGAGTTTGAGGTTGCTGTGAGTTAAGACAATGTCACGGCACTCTAGCCGGTGCAACACAGTGAGACTCTGTCTCAAAAAATAAATAAAGAAAGAAAGAATATCTGCCTAATAATATTCAGTTAATCATATTTTCTCAAGAAAATGTCAGAGATTATTTTTGTGTATATACATATTTAAGTATAGCAGTCTCGGATGAGAAAAATGTTGAAATGATCTAATGTTTTAATATTTTATGAGACATAATTATTCAAGCAAAATATTTAGTGTGGATTATCTATATAATTCAGAGAAATCTCCTTCCTGTCATCTGACTGTTACAAGGACCGTCTTCTTATTCCTTGCACAACTTCTATCTCTATGTGATTTCCATATATTCCCCACTTCTCCAATTTCACTATACTGAGATCAATACTTTTTTTTGCTTTTAAAATTGCAAAATAATATATAAATTTATTATGAAGTGTTCAAATAATGTAGATTTAAATATGTAATCCTGCTTCATCAATGCAACCATCGATTTCATTTACTTACTTGCAAGTAACAGATGTCATACCTCCAGGTTTTTGTTGATTTACATATGTGTATCATTTTTACCTACAAAAATAGAATGACACTAAATATATTAGTCAGCTAACTGCTTTTTCTACTTACAATATATACTGTAAAGTTTTTGTTTTAGTACATAAAGCTCCATCTTATTTTTTTGAAAGCCTGTACCTAATCCTATACTAAGGGTAAGCTAATTTATTTAATCGTTTTATTTTAACAAAAATTTAGATTTGAATAACTAAACTATAGTTAGTCAATCCTAGATGTGTGGCAGACATTTTCTAAAGAATGAATACAATAACTCTGTCACTTCAAGGAAAATGACCTATAGTATTTGTTGCAAATAATAAAAATCCAGCTCTCGAGTGACAATTATTTTCCTTGCGTCTACCACAGTAAGCTTGACAGCTTCCCAATACTTAAAGGCTTTCTGATAAGATGAGTGGTGATATTAACTCGTGTGATTTTGGGGTATCACATAATGAAATGTGTCAACATTTGGAAGATATGCATATGTCAGGAAACCAGTATTTTCCAAGTGACATGGTAAAATCATGCATGAATAAATGATTCCTTCAAAATACAAGATAGATCAATGAATTTTAATGCAATAGAGTATGAAAAGTTCGTCACTATGGTTTCAGATTTTACACTGCAACTAACCTTTAAGTCACTATTATTTGTCATGTGTTGGTGTAGTGTGGTAGAACAAAATCCAAAGTTTTCTGAAAAAGCTATTAAAATATCCTTCCTTTTCCAACTACATAGCTATGTGAGGCTAGATTTTCTTCATATACTTCAACCAAAGCAACACAGCAGATAGGATGAAGAAGGAGATATGAGACCAAGCTAGACATTAAATAAATCTGTGGAATTATAACACAATGCCCTTTTTATTATTTTTGAAAATATAGCTACTTGTCTTAGAAAGTGCTATTTATATTAACCCACGGTTCATTATTGTAACTTTTAAAGAAATTGATAAATATTTACAATAAATTTTTCAATTTAAAATTTTAATATGGTAAATATCATATTAGACAGAACCCACATACACAAACTCTCTCTGGAGTCTTTGTAATGACTAAGAGAGTAAAGATCCTCAGATAAAAAAGATTGAAAACTACTCTTCTAAAGACTCAGAAAATTTTTAGTACAAAGACAGGAAAAAAATGGTAAAGAGTCATTTGGTATGATTAAAATACAGCTTGTATGGCATGAATTGGTATGAGATGAAGCTAAAGTAGTAGGGAAGGGCCTGATTTGGTAGAACTTGGCTTGCCAAAATAAGGAGCTTTTTTTTTATTAAAAATGTTTTAAGCATTTAACTCAATGTTTTTTGATACATGACATTATAATTTTTATAATTGGGATAATGTATATGTATATACAAATAGCAAAATTTGTGGTTTTAACTATTTTTAAATGTATAATTCAGCAGCATTAATTACATTCACAGTGTTGGGCAACCATCACCACTATTTCTGAAACTTTTTCATCACTTCAAACAGAACCTCTGATTAAAGAAATAACTCTCCATTTCTCCCACCTTCCACCCCACCCCCCTACTTTCTGTCTCTATGAATTTGATAATTTAGATATTTGATATAAATGGAATTATAAAGTATTTGTCCTTTGTGTCTGGCTTATTTCATTTAGTATAATGTTTTCGAGATGCATCCATGCCGTAACATATGTTGGAATTTCATTTCTTTTTATGACTGAATAATAGTCCATTGTATGTATACATTTCATCTTGTTTATACAATCATCTGTTTATGGAAACTCGAGTTGTTTTCACTATATGTCTGTTGTCAATAATGCTGCAGTGAACACTGATGTACAAATATCCAAGATAAGAAGTTTTAATTTTATTCAGTAGATGAAAAAAACAAAAGTGTTATAATGTAAATTTATATATATATAATATATATAAAAATGAGAATTATGGTTTATGAGGATCACTTTATGTTGTGTTTGATGAAGTGTGTGATGGCCATGTCTGAAGGCAGAGATGCCCTAGGAGGTTTTGCAATATTTTAGATCCTGTTTCAATGGTGGTGAATTTAACCGAAAACACATTCATTAGTCAAAGTATATATATAAGCAAACCCTTCTAATCCTCCTATCCAAAATCAAAGCAAGTAAAATCAGTACCATTTTAATAACTGTAGATATTCACTCACATGTATAGGGAAGAAGTGAAACATCATGTCTAGGAATTTGAAATCAGTTAAGCTGGAATTCAAATCCCAGTTTGCTGTTTATTTCCTATGTGCTAAGTGTCAGTTTCCTCACCTACAAAATGGGAAATCAACCCATAATTTTTTGTGTGAAGATTTTGTGAGAAATAATGTCTAAAGAACATATAAATAAGCATACTTTTAATTAAAAACTTTATATTACTGTATTAGTGACACATTTGTGGGTCATTTAGAATAATTATCTTTGCCCTAAATTATTTTTAGCATGTGCATTAGGGTAGTTAAACAATCAGAAATAATTACAATAATTATAGATATAAGGTAGTGTATTGAAGTCAGACTAGAATTTAAAAATTAAGATGAGTCTGCATTGTTAATTTACATGAACCTTTCTAAATATTCTCCTTACCACTCTCCACCCTCAGCCTGGAAGTTGCTATTTGTTTAACCATTGCAATCCTTCCCTGAAGTTTGGTGAGAGAATTCGTAATTTGACTTCCCAGAACAAAATAGAAAAACAAGCAAAGCAAAACAAAACCCTAAAACAAAAAACAGAGTTACTAGCACGTATAAATAAATATAAGATGTAAAATATGTTTCTGTCTTGGTATTCAATTTTATTAAATCTGGAACAATATATTTCCTTTTGTTACATCTTTAACCAGTGACCCAAAAGTAAATTCATGGGAATTTAAGTTTTTAAAAATATCAAAGAGCTCTAAATACTTTTACAAATCATACTGAGACTTAGATCTTTCATATAATTGAATATGGGGAAAGGACAGAACGAAGGCTGTTCTTTAACTTCCCAATTTATATGGACTGAATTTTTTGCCTTGAGGTTTAAAAAAATTAGACGACAAGAACCATTAAGTACAATTCAATATTCATTAAGTGCTCACAGTGTGCCACAGATTATTAGGTGTAAGTAAAGAGGATGCAAATGTCTCCTTTCTAGCCTCTGGGAATTCACAGGATGGAAAGAAAAAAATACTATGGTTCACTTGTTCTATGAAAAGTGTCAAGACCTCTGGCCAAGACATTGTTGAAACTGTATACTTTGAGGCCATCTCTGTGTTTAAAAACATAGCAGTGATTGATCAATATATTTTAAACATTAAAATTAAATAGAAATTGCTAATCTCTAAAAATAAGATAGAATTTTCCTTGAGTGATAAACAGAAGAGAAAAACAAAGCAGTGAAAATAGCTGAAACATCAGATTTCTAAGACTCCGGGCTATGGATCCGACAGAGAGAAAGGGTCTATAAAAGAGCTTACTAAAATCAAGGACTGGAGTCAGGCTGCCTCATAGGGAAGCAAGGCTGAAATTGAGCTGTGCCGTCTTCTGCTAGGCCAAAGACTTGTAGGATGTTACTAACCCTAGAAGTTTAGAGACCACAAAAACAGCTTTGTGACCACCCCTGTCCCAATCCTTTGCAAGCTGATGGCTCTGCAAGTTCGCACATGCTCTTTCAGGTTAAGGCCTAGAGGTCACATGAGGGCAACTGCAGATCACCTTACAAAGAGGAGCGAGTGCTGAAAGAAAGGTTAAAAAAAACCTCCTTTAGACCCTGCAAATTTATTTCCTCAACACATGGATTCTTAAGAAGGACAGCTTTAAAAACCCCACCAATCAGAAGAATGAAAATCAAAATGACAGAAAAATCTGAAGGAAGGGTTTTTTTTTGTTGTTGTTGTTCAAAAGAAGAAAAGGAAGAACTACCTATAAAAAGAAAAAGAAATTGTGACAACAAAGATGCCAAAATTATATAAGTAAAATATAATTTAATTAAAATGAAAACAACTAAAAATCTTGAAAATGAAAAATATGATTAACTATAGTAAAAATTAAAAAGAAATCTCAATTGATAGAATAAAGTTTATGTTGGACTAGTCAAAGTAAAAATGCTCAAGTAAGATGCCAATTCATCAATAAGAAATTGTTTAATAAATTAGAGACAGTAAGAAACACACACAAAAAATGAGAATAGTTGTGAAACTTACAGTTTAAACTGATAGGTTCAACATTATTTTAGCTAAGAAATGTTGACAAATTCAAAGCAGAGAAAAAAGGACCAAAAACAAGCATTCGAAGTGATAATGACAGAAAGTTAGCAGAAATGCAGAAAGGAATGTCTCCTTAGTTTAAAAATAGCTCTAAGTGTTGAGAAGAATAATAAAATTAAGTCAGTCATCAGAGTAAAAAAGTGCAGAGCATCATGAAAAAGGGAAAATCTTAAGATGTTACCAGAAGCACTAGACAGATACCTACAGAAAAAGGACAA
Source organism: Avahi laniger (assembly GCA_963575035.1). NCBI lineage: Eukaryota > Metazoa > Chordata > Mammalia > Primates > Indriidae > Avahi > Avahi laniger. The sequence goes on along the minus strand of CAUYSK010109205.1, from coordinate 41,022 downwards.
CAGGATTTAAACAGACTTCTCATCGGCAACAAGAATACAGTCGTCAGACTACAAAGGAAATATACAATTCTGTAACTGACTGAATTATTATCTAAACTGAAGGGAAATAATGATTGTTTCAGAAATGGAAAGTCAATAACAGTGCATCTATATATTCTCAGTGGAGAAAGATATCTTAAAATAATAGCTTCGAACTTGATTGTAATCCATGTTAAGAAATATATTTTGTAGTTTACATTGTATCTGAGTGTATATGTTTCAGTTTTAGAAAACAATATCCTTATTCTGTAGAATGCATTTTGATGTTTTGTTTTAGCCAATAATACACAGGGATTTTTTATAAAACCAAATATTACTTAATATAAATTCAATGATTTCCATGCATTCAATGACTAATTAAGAAATATGATTTAAAAAAGCTACTCTTAAACTAGTAATAAAAATAAAGGATGCATGAGACTTTAATGTAGAAAATTATATAATGTTTGTAAAGGACATGAAAGATGACCTTTAATAAAGGAAGAAATGTCATTTTCATGATAAAAAAAAAACCTCAATTTCCATAGTTATGGAAATTTGCCCCAAATTATCTGTAAGTTTAATTAATTCAAAATGCCAGAATTATTTTTTCATGGATTTCACATGCTGCTAGTAAAATTCACATGGAAGAGCAAAATGCCAACCGTGGCCAAGGCAGTTTTGAAGATATATAAATTTGTAGTCTCTCCTTGACAAATGCCTTTACTATTAAAAAGCTAAAGTAATTAGAACAATACAATATTACCAAAAGATCAGTTAAATGAAACAGAACCAAGGGCTCAGAAGCAGATTCATACATATATAACCTGTATGTAAATTTGATACACATTACTAAATTGGCATTACAAATAAGTAGAAAAATAGTGAACTACATTTAATGAATTATGCCAGAACAATTTGTATGCAAGAAATAAAAAAAATTCTATGTCCCTCACACTATACTCAAAAATAAATTCCAAGTATATTAACGATGTAAATGTGATGAGCTTTTTAATATCAAAGAAAATATAGAATATCTTTATGAACTCAGGGTAAGAACAAATTCCATAAATTATACACAAAACACATAAAAATATAAGTTTGATATATTTTACCTCATTGAAATTAAAATCTGTTTGCAATAGAAGCTATGAAGAAACTTAAAAGGCAAAGCAAAACACTAGTGGAAGAATTTAATATTTAAAAGAAACAAAGGATTACAAGTAGAGTTTATAGTGTACCACTATAAAGACTAAGAAAAATATGGGAAAGTTATGAGGAGACCAATTTCAGAAAAGAAAACATGATCATATTGAAGTATATTCAACCTCACCAATCGTCAAGAAAATTCACAATGGCACAATGAGATTTTCCACCCATAATTTGGCAAAAATTTTAAAATTTTCATTATATGGAGAGACCCAAACTCTCATACACTATTGATGGGAACAACAATTTTGTACAATGTCTTTGAAGAACCATTTGTAATATTTTGAAATTTTGGTATGGTACATATACTTTCATCCAATAATTCCCATTTTTAGAGTAAACCTATATAATTCTACTTTTAGAGAAAACAATGGTATATTGTACAAAAGTTAAAAAAACTAGTACTACGTCTATCCATATAATTATCATAAACACAATTTGATTAAACAAAATAATACAACACAACAAAAATGTCAAATTGTATTACATTTGATATGATATATAATATTGAACTATATGGGCAATAATACAACATATTGTTTTTGGATAGAAACATCATAATATTTTTAAAAATTAATAATCCTTTTTGATATGTATGCAATAGTTATGTGAGATGTTACATTTAGAAGTAGAAGGCAACTCTATTATTTTTGAAAATTTTCTGTAAGTCTAAAATTAGTTCAAAATAAAAAGTCTAAATAAAAATTAAAGACATTAAAAAAATCATACAACATCAATATCTTGCTGTCTCTGGGAAATAACAAAGAGAAATGGTATTGAGAGAACTACATATTTGCATCCATACATATAATTTTTGTTCTTAAAAATCTGAAGCATTTATACGAAAATGGTAAGATTTGTTAACTCATTATATTATCCTCTCTACTATTCTATAAACCTAAAGCATTTCATAGAGTAAACATAAACAATTTTAAAGATAATCATTGGTAAATATTAAGACAGATATCAGTAATAATTTCATTGATCAAATCTTATATATACGCATGTTCAAAATTTAAATTGCATTAACAATGCCTGTTGAATGATATGATAGTTGCCTCCTATCTACGTTTCATTTCTCTGGTTTATAGAGATTGACCTTTTGTCTCATTTCCAGCTTGATACTGTCAACATATTAAAATGATCTATAATTCCCATGTTTGTGTATTAGAATCAAAATTTATAAATAATGTTTTCATAATACTTTTAGATTATTTTTTCTAGATTCTTAGTAGCAATATAGTTAACTTTGAAGTTACAATTATACTTCACTGGAAATGTCTTTTTCTTTTCCTTTAAAAGGGCTAGTTCCGTATTCTTTTAGGAGTGTTTAAAAGCACATTTGGTTATGGTAGTTTTTCTTTTTACACTTACAAAGATAAAAAAGTCAGTTTTTAAGATCATTTATTCTTAATTTATAGAATGCAGACATTCACTCTCAAAATGTAAGAATTTTAGCTGTTCAAGTTTTCGAATTGCACAAAATAAAAGATAGATTTAGTTATCTACATTGATTAGCTAAAGCAATTTTAAGATTACCTGTTTAGATCATTGCAACTATTGGAAAGGTATAATGGAGCATTGTATTATTAGATATTGAAATTACAAAAATAAGAAAAGGGTAATAATAAAGGATAGAAGTTGTTCATAGGGAGTCAGCAAGTTGGAAGTCATGGGGTTATTTTTATGGTTCAAAGGAAGGCAAAGGGTTACATGATCATTGATTATGGAGAGCAGAACCTGGAGTTGAGTTATTAGTGCAAAGGAAAAGAGAACATGAGATCTTCGCCTCATGAAGCAGCAAGCTATAAATTATATTCAATATAGTTTATATGAATTCAAAACTTCCTAAGATATTGGAGTGTAACCCAGAAGATGGCCTAAGACAGATGTAGGGGAGGAAATAAACTTTTCCTCTAGTCTCTTAGTCTCTGTGGCTGGCCTCTGTAAATTAAACTGACAGAAGACACGTTAACATGAAAAAAGGCATACAACTTTTATTTGATGTTAATTTTTGCATGTACACAGAGTCCTTCAAAGAAAAGAAGTGAAGACCTAAAAAGGTGTTTAGAGCTGGTGGTGAGGAGGGAGTGGCGTATACTTTTTTACAAAACATGATAAATTCTGAAGACATCACTAGACAAAGGAAAGGGATTTGGGCCTCTAGGGGATGTAAATTGTGGAAAGACAAATATATGGAGTAAATTAATGGAAGATAATGATTATTTAGTAAGGTTTTATTTATGTGGATTCTTCTTGGTGCTATCTCGATCTCCTGTGATAAAGTTGCATTTCCTGTCTGGGAGAAGGAAACACCTTCAGGAAGGGAAATTTGTGCCCCGATTTTAGGTATATGGGTGAGGGTAGAGAGCTGTGTCTGTTATTTCTTAATTGCCTTCAGCTCAGAATAATCCCTATGCCAGGGTGGTATATTTTGTGTGACACATTCTGATCCTCTTCACAGGCACAATGGCTCTAGTTAAAATCTCTTGTACTGTATCAGTCAAGACCAGATCCCTAGATAACAATGGTATGCAGGACTAGGAGACAGCGAAACCATGGGTAAAGGCTACTTAATATAAGGAAGTAGAGAAATTCATTAGGAGCATTGTGCTAGAGACAGAAAAAAAAAAAAAAAACACCTCTTAGTCATATGTTGAACATTATACTAAAGTTGCGAAGTCAACGTGAGACATGAGACAGGTCTTGGAAGCAGAGAATTGACAAAGAGGACTAAGATTCTTCAGTGCTCAGCATAAATAAGAAAATAAAATAAATTAAAATAAAAAAAAGATTATTCATGGACTCAAAACTACTGAATTCTTAATATATGTGTCAGAATAGCTGACAGCAATAGAAAGAGTAAAAGGCAATGTGGGGAAATACTAGAAATTCTTTTGTTGCAAATTACAGCCATAAGGAGACAGGAAGCTGAAAAGTTTTCTGCAGTTGTTTAGGCTCAGGGGACTGTCTCACTACATCATGCTCAGTGGTTTAAAACAACAACTGCTTATTTATCCTACTACACTGTGAGTTGGCTGGGTGGTTCTTCTAGTCTGTGTCACCTCTTCAAATTTCTGTGGCCAGCTGGTGGGTCAGATGGTGGCTGGCTGATCAAGGATGGTCTCTCTCATATGTCTGGCAGTTGGCAGGCTGTGTGCTGAGGGGTATCTAGGCCATAAGTCTGTAATTATCCATCAGGCTACTTGGGACGGTTTCAGGGTTCCACATGAGAGCTGGCTTCAATATGTGGACATACTTACAGGCCTCTGCATGCACAGCAGTTACTAATGTCTCATTGGTAAGGGCAAGTCACATGGCCAAGTCCACATTCAAGCGATAGAGAAATAGACTCACCTACTTATCAGAGAAGCCGCAAAGGGTTGCACGCATATATGGAGGGGAAGAATTTATAACTTCCACAATCAACACAGTTGTATAAGTTATAATTAACCTATGTCCGGAAGCTCCAAAATAATATATTAAAATGTGGACTGGCTTTGTAAAACTCTCTCTTTTTCTTATCTGTTATATGTTTCTTGACAACTAATAGTAGACAATAATACATATCTGGCTTATCCATGAGCCAAATTCAATATATATTTGATGGTGGATAAATAAAATAAGCCAAGAAAGGACTATTTAGTGGAGAAAAGATATTAACAAAACTATAAAATGGTTAATTGATTTAATGACACTGAATTGATTCTGTCACCTTCAAGAGTATAAGCTTTTATATATGGAGCTCAAATAATCCTGAATTTTTCTCAGAAGTCCATCATGATTAGTTTCTATTAAGCCACTTTAGTTGATCCACATTTCTGTGTAAACAAACAATGTGACTATTATTTTTTTTGGAGTTTCGACTTGAACAAGGTAAGTTGTAAATGACAACTAAGGAAAAAAATATATGATGTACTGTTAGAAGTGACATTTTTCATGGGAAGTAATAAAGGAAAGTATACATATTAGAACTTTCCTTTTGAGAGATTTATGGCAAAAATTCAGCATATGAAATCCAATGTACTGTGAATTATAAATAGGTCTCCAGGGCCTAGATGACGAATTCAAAATTTCTAAGAAAACAGTAGAGCACCTGTGGAAATAGGCAAGGACACAAGTGAATTCAAGATTCATCTTGAAAGATGATTATAATTTGTAGGAGTGAAGGTACCTGTTATTGTTTGAAAAGACATGATATTTCAAATTCATAAACCTACAAAAATGTGCTCATTTTTTAGGCTTATATGCAAGAATAAACAAAGTTTACCAGAAATAAAGAAATGTTATTTACATATTCAATATGCTATTCTGAGCTTTTCAGTATATCTTGTTAAAAATGCTGACAGAAATGAGAGAGCGAGAGAATGTTAAAAGTATTTATACTAAAAAATTATATAAGTTTCCCAAGACAGAAATCCATGTACAGACATTTCCTTACTTGAGTTTTAATTATATTGCTTTAAGAGTAACATAATTATAATACAATTAAATAATATTCTGAACTTTTTCATAGTTAACTTTATTTGCAACACCTACTACATATTAGCATGTGGTTTAGATAGTCATTCTTAAAGAATAGGAGTCTCAAGAGTACTTCGTGCCATATTGAAATGAATGCTTTTAGCTATCCAAACCTCACTCACTTTTTTAGGTTTCTACAAAGTAGAATTTGCAATGTGTAGTTCTCTTCTTGGCTGACGTGTAAAAACATGTCAGAGCCATGTTGACAAAGCTAAGTGATATTCTCCTCCAGCTATATCCCGTGATTCCTTTCCATTTCCTTAGGCAATTTAAACCCAATGGTCTTCCTTCTTCTTTCCCTCCCCTCTCATACAATCTATCTTGATAACTTTATTATTTATACTGATGCCTTAGTGCACTTTTCAATCTCCCCAACATTTTCAGTAACACTTTTGACTCTATTGTTCTGTTTTTACTTTCCACTACAGCTTGAAAATAAGCCTGGGCTTCATCGCTCTTTGGCACTGCTTTACCTAAAGTTCTTGAACTTAGTGTTCTTTCTCTCTGAACACAATCTGATTACATCATATCTGGCCAATTCTATCATATCCATTAGGCTGCTGTTTTCTTTACCTGCCCCTCATAATAATTATCCTACCTGAGCACTTCACTCTTCAATTCTCTGTTGACCACACTCAATTTATTTTAACCAAGCCTGGACCAAAAGATAAGACACTTAATGCTGTTCCTACCAATTTCCTATACTATCAAATACTACTCTCTATGTTTTCTATTTCTGATTATACAAATGCAGTTCTCAAAGAAATTCCCTTCCTCCTGATGAACGTATTTTCTCTCTTAGAGAGCTCGATCATTGTGATGATAGGAGACCAGTGTGAAATTTATAGACAGTCACTGAATATTTCCTTTTATATATGTTAATGTCAACTCACAATTAACATACCAAAGTCATTTTCCCACCTGAAAATAGGAATCTCCACTATTTTCATTGTTAATAAAATCATTAATTTTCTTCCTAAAAGGTATCCAACCTCATTATTATTACTATTATTATTATCTTAACTCTCTCTGCTCCTGTATCTGCTGAGCCATTTCTTCACTAAGCACTTTTCTTATTCAGTTTCACCATTATAGGCCAGGTTTTCATTTTTTTTATTACTAAATAATTACAAGTCTTCTACTTGCTTTTTCTCCCTTGAACTTCTAGAGGTTTCTATATATCAGGCACAATAATGTTTTTATTGAGTTACTTCCTAAAACACTGATTGACTATTTACTGTACCTTAAATTATAATCCATTTAATTCCTTTTCAGGTTTTAAGTGATACCAATCCAGTTGATCCATTTCACCACAAAACTTCACTATAAGTTACCCTTTCTTCAAATCTTGCTCACATCCTGTTGTTTTAAGAACATGCTATATTCTTTCTTAACTACACATCTTTACTCATGTAACTAATCTGGAATAGAAGGGATTTTATGGCCTTTCCAGTGGTATATATTTTTGGGAATTTTTAAAATTCCATTCAAATCCCTTTGCACTATGAATCCCAATCTTTCCTAGATACTGTAACCCATGGTGATGTTTCTCTTTTAAAAATCATTCAGAACTTGTCGTGTGTGCTGTGTATCGTTATCACTCCTTTATTTACTACCATATACTTTTCTTATGTTTCATTTTTATCTATAAGAGTTCCACAAACAAATGTTAAGTAGTTCTAGGCATCTGATATACTCTTTTCCACACTCCTTCTAGTAGATAACAAAAAAAATGGTTTTATTATGAATTTGCTATATGTCAGCAGTATAACTAGGTTGCTAGGGGACTTGTCTTGAAGCTCCATTTGCAGAGTAAAATTAATTCTTTGACTTATATTTGACTTTTATTGCTTGTTTGGTTAAATTGAGGTGGTCTGGGGGTGGGAGGTGAATAGAGAGCCTTAAGCCTCTATGAGAAACTACAAGAGGCACTATGGAATATTGGTTAAAAGCACAGATTCTAACAATGTTGATTCTTCCAATCCATGAGCATCACATGTTTTTCCATTTGTTTACATCAGCTACAATTTCCTTATTCAGTGATTGATTGTTCTCTTTGTATAGATCTTCCACCTCTTTGGTTACATATATTCCTAGGTATTTTATTTTCTTCATAGCTATTGTGAAGGGTATTGAGTTCTTGATTTGATTCTCAGCTTGACTATTGTTGCTGTATAGGAATGGTACTGATTTGTTTACATTGATTTTGTAGCCTGAGATTTTGCTGAATTTATTTATCAATTGCAGGTGTCATTTGGCAGAATCTTTGGGGTTTTCTAGATGTAAGATTATATCAACAGCAAAGAGCGATAGTTTGACCTCCTCTTGTCCCATTTGGATACTCTTAATTTCGTTCTCTTGCCTGATTGCTCTGACCAGGACTTCCAGCACTATGTTGAATAGAAGTGTTGACAGTGGACATCCTTATTCCAGTTCTGAGTGGGAATGCTTTCAACTTTTTCCCATTCTGTATGATGTTGGCTGTGGGTTTTTCATATATGACATTTATAATTTTGAGTTATGTTGCTTTTGCCTATTTTGTTAAGAGTTTTTTGTCATAAGAGGGTACTGAATTTTGTCAAATGTTTTTTTCTGCATCTATTGAGATGGTCATATGATCTTTGTTTTGCTTCTGGATTTATGTAAGTTTCGTTTCTGGATTTACATATGTTACATATTTGCTTGATGGATTTACATATGTTGAACCATCCATGCATCCCTGGAGTCAAGCCCACTTGGTCGTGGTGGATTATTTTTTTGATGTGCTGCTGAATTTGGTTTGGTAGAATTTTATTGAGGATTTTTGCGTCTATATTCATAAGGGATATTGACCTATAGTTTTCTTTTGTGTGTGTGTCCTTTCCACGATTTGGTACCAACATGATACTGGCTTTGTAGAATGAGTTGGGGAGGATTCCTTCCTTCTTGATGTTATGAAATAATTTCTGCAGTATGGGTACCAATTCTTCTTTGTAGATTTGATAAAATTTATCTGTGAAGCCATCTGGTACAGGACCTTTTTCTTGTTGGAAGATTTTTGTTGCTGCTTCAATTTTGTTGCTCTTTTCAGGATTTCTGTTTCTTCCAGTCAAACTGAGAACCAAATCAAAGACTCAATACCCTTCACAATAGCAACACAGAAAATAAAATACCTAGGAATATATTTAACTAAGGAGGTAAAAGACTTCTACAAGGAAAACTATGAAACACTGAGGAAGGAAATAGCAGAGGATGTAAACACGTGAAAAACCATACCATGCTCATGGGCCAGCAGAATCAACATTGTTAAAATATCTATACTACCCTAAGTGATCTACAGATTTAATGCAATCCCTATTAAAATACAACATCATTTTTTTGCAGATCTATTTCTTCCTAATTTAGTCTTGGGAGGTTGTGGGTTTTCAGGAATTTGTCCATTTCCTTAACATTTTTGAGTTTATGTTCATAGAGATTTTTATAGTATTCACAGATGATATTTTGTACTTCTGTGGTATCAGTTGTAATATCTCCTTTTTCATTTCTGGTTGAGTTTCTTTGGGCCCTTTTGTATTTCTGATTAATCTAGCAAGAAGTCTATCAATTTTTTTTTTATCTTTTCAAACAACCAACTCTTTGTTTTATTAATCTTTTGTATTAGTTTTTTGGTTTTGATTTCATTTAGTTTTACTCTGACCTTAGTTATTTCTTTTCCTCTCCTGGATTTAGAATTGGTTTTCCCTTCCTTTCCTAGTTCCTTGAGATGATTCATTAGATTGTTAAATTTTGATCTTTCTGTCTTTTTGATATAGGCATTTAAGGTTATGAATTTCCCCCTTAGGAATGCTTTTGCTGAATTTAACAGATTTCAGTAACTTGTATCCCCTTTGTCATTTAGCTTGAGGAGCCTTTTTATTTCCACTTTAATTTCTTCTTTGACCCAATAATCATTCAACAGTAGATTGTTAAAATGTCCATACTACCCAAAGTGATTTACAGATTCAATGCAATCCCCATCAAAATGCCAACATCATTTTTCATAGACCTAGAAAAAATTCTACACTTCATTTGGAACAGCAGAGAGCCCAAATAGCCAAAGAAACTATAAGCAAAAGGAACAAATCTGGAGGCATCGCTCTATCAGATTTTAAGCTATACTACAAGGCTAAAGTGACCAAAACAGCTTGGTACTGGCATAAGAACAAAGGCATAGGCCAATGGATCAGAACAGAGAACCCAGATATAAAACTATCCTCATATTGCCATTTCTTCTTTGAGAAAGTAGACAGAAATATACATTGGGGAAAAGAATACCTATTCAATAAATGGTATTGGGAAAATTGGATAGCCACATGTAGAAGATTGAAACAGGCTCCATATCTCTCACTACTCACAAAAATTAATTCAAGATGCATAAAAGTTCTAAATCTAAGACATGAAACCATAAAAATTCTAAAAGAAAATGTTAGAAAAAATCTTCTAGATATCAGCCTCGGCAAAGAATTTAGGAAGAAGACCCCAAGGGCAGTCACAGCAACAACAAAAATAAATAAATAAATGGTACTTGATTAAATTAAAAAGCTTCCTTATAATCAGGGAAACACTCAACAGAGGAAATAGGTAGCCTACAGAATGGGAGAAAATATTCACATGCTATATATCTGATAAAGGGCTAATAACCAGAATTTACAAAAAACTCAAATCAGCAAGAAAAAATCAAACAACTCCACTAAAAGTGAGCAAAAGACATGAATAGAAGTTTTTCAAAAGAAGATAGACTAATGGTCAATAATCATGTGAAAAAAATGCTCAATGCCACTAATCATCACAGAAATGCATATCAAAACGGCAATTAGAGATCATTTAACTCCAATGAAATGTGTTTTATTAAAAAGTCCATAAACAACAGATTCTGGAATAGTTACAGAGAGAAAGGAACATTTATACAACGTGGTGGGACTGCAAACTAGTGCAACCTCTATGGAAAATAGTATGGAGATTCCTCAAAGAATGAAAAGCCAACCTACCATTTGATCCAGCAATCCCATTACTGGGTTTGACCTAAATGAAAAAAAATCATTTTATCAAAAAGACACTTGCACTTGAATGTTTATTGCAGCATGATTCACCACTGCATAGATGTGGAATCAACTCAAGTGCCCATCAGTTCATGAGTGAATTAATAAAATGTGATATATGTATACCGTGGAGTACTACTTGACCATAAAAAAATGAATTAATACATTTGCAACAATTGGATGGAACTGGAGAACATCCTCATAAGTGAAGTATCACAAGAATGTACAAAACTAACACCACGTGTACTTACTATTAAATTGGAACTAACTGATTAGCACACGTGTGCACTGATGGAAGTAAAACTCAATGGAAATCAAGCAGGTGGGAGAGGGGAGGAGGGGATGAGTAAAATCATACCTAACAGGTATAATATACAGTATCTAGGTTATGGGCACACTTATAATTTCGACTCAAGCAGTACAAAAGCAATCTATATAACCAAAACATTTGGACCCCCATAGTACTCTAAATTTAAAAAAATAGAATAGAAAATGAAATAAATAAATAAAATAAGTATAGATTCTAGAGCCAAGATCTCTATCTAAATTCAACCATGCCTCTCCCCTCCTGTTCACCATTTACAAGCTATTAATATGTCATTGGACAATTTATTCAACCTCTCCTTGTCTCAGTTGTCTCTTTTAGAAATAATAGATATTATTATTAGTAATAATGTTAATAGCAATCTCAGAAGGCTGATAAGATTCAATGAGTATATATATATGCTGGTTAGAACAGGGCATAGGATTTAGTAAGCACTCAATTGGCATAAATGATTTTGAATCTTTGCCTTTAATTTCCTTTAATTGGCTCATTTTTCTTAAAGCTATTCATCATTATAAATTAGTAGAATCTGGCCAATATGCAAAATGACCCATATACCTACAAAGATTTTGAGAAACTGATGTACTTTCTCTCTACAAATTTTCAAAACTGTGTATGATGGAAGTAGAGGATCCCTAAGGAGAAGGATGTCTGTGGCGAGGAGGACTTAGGGATCCAGAATGCTTCATTCATCTCATAGTATTGAGCATATACATGTCACTGATATGTGCTCTGGACATTGTAGCAGATTTTTTGGAATTACATGACAGAAAGGACTCTAAGTAAAAGTAAGTGGGGAAAAGCTGAAAGACAATAGAAAGTGATATATTCAGCATGACATAATGAATTCCTATCATTAGAAGAATTTGATTTTTCAAAGATCTGAACACTTCTCTGTCTCCTAACTCTCATATCACCATGGAGTACACAGTTGGGACTGTTGATAACTTACTTTTGGTTAAATACCAATATGGAAACAATAATAATCAAAACCTAAAAAAATAAAAAAGGGATGTTAGTAAATAAGTATGCATCAGATATATAAGAAAACCTGTATCATTTAATAAAGCACATTTTATTAAGTTCCTTTTGCCTCGTCCCTCTTGAATGAGCAGGATATTAATAGACACATATGCATATGTGTACGGTCATAGCTAAGAATAGAATTTATCATTAATCCATGAACATCTGAAAATGGCAAAACCTTTACAGAATATAAAATTCTGTTTTTGTTATATTCACAAGACTATGGAATTTGAATGGGCTAGGCATTGTGAGATGAATTGGCAAGGCAGGTCATTTGATGGTATCCTGCATACTTAGGATGACAAGAGTGCTTAACTCTGGAACAGCTAGTATTTATGAAAATGCCTTTTGGTTGTACCTATTAGTCTGGTAGATAATAAGGGGAAATGAGTTTGCTTTAGGCACCATTGAAAAGACATCTACAATAACCTTCCTTCTCTGCCAATGTTAAATAGAGAACAGTGTTCCGTGAAAATATGAACATTAGTTTTAGAATTAATAAAAATAGAAACATAATTTCCCAAGTAGTGTTTTACCAGGATGACACGAGTCATGTATTTGTACTTATTGAAGCCAAATTCATTAATTAAATACCTCTTATACGGCATTAGACATTTATTTACAACTTATTTTGTAAATTCCATAAATTTTCCTCACTCTCTGATTTACCTCCATTGCTATTATTAAAATGTACATTCAGAATGCAAGGAAGAAAATTGAAAAGTAGTAAAATTTTAGATTGATATTTGTATGTAGCACATGTAACACAGCCTGTAATTCTGAAGAGGTGTTAATGACAAATGGTTTATGTAAACTATAGGAAGTGTAAAGCAATACACAAGTTTTCTACATGAACTCTAATGCAGGGATTTCTTTCCATGTATTTTACATATATGAACTACACAGATTCAGAAATAAGGGAGGATCAGTCTCCTATTTTCATAAATATGTACCTGAAGTAAATCATTCTGATTTAGGTTTATTAAATGTCTCTACTAAAAAACTGCAGTGTATTGAATAGGCCATTCTCTTTATTGCCTCTGGTTAGCCATTGAATGTGCTGTTTTCTTACCTTTATTTCACAAGGTCAACCTGTGTTCACACTCCACACTTTAGATTTCAGTTTAGCTTTTCCTCACATCCATAAGGCATTTGCGTATGCACACAGAGTGATCTCAAGCCCGAGATAAGTGTATCTTCCAGTTCCCAAATACAATTTGCAACTCGCCTTATTATAATATTGTTATTTTATTTTTATTGTTCTTATCTCCTAATAGCTTCTCTGCTATATGATAGCAGACACTGTGTGTTGCCCATCAATATCTCTGCAGCCTTGCTCATTGCAGATCCTCAGGATACTGCGGTGTCGGGGCAGTCTGACCCTGGCAGCAGAGTTCCTGGGACTTAATAATCAAGCAAAAAATATTCAACAAAGGAAAAATATCATATGTTCTCTGAAAGTCAAGATTCTTGTCATCATGGAATTTTCACAGTAGTAGGGAAAATCTTATCAGCAGAAATAATTTTAAGTTATTATGACACAAGTGTAGTACGATTAAAACAGAATTTTACAGGCACTCATAGTAAAATGAAATTTCTTCCAGCCAGAATGATGAAGGGGGCTTCACAGAGTAGATGGTCTGAAATGCCGGTTTTGTTGCACTATAGTGAACTCCGATCAGTAACCATGTGGGTGAAACAGATGACTCTTAGTTACTAATATTTTCAGATTATTAATATTTTCTGAGAATAATATGGACACGACAAACATATATTTACTTAAAAATTAGAAGAATTAGAGAGAAAAGATGTAAGAATGGAAACAGATGTCAGAGTGATGCACTTGGAAGGTGGAGAAAGAGGCTAAGGAGTGTACATGTTCCCTAGAAGCTGGAAAAGGCACGAAAACAGATTCTTCCTAGAGCCTCCAAAAGAAATGCAGGCCTGCTCATACCTTACTTTTGGCCCAGTGACACAGATATTGGACTTCTGAACTTTATAACTGTAAGATAATAAACTTGTATTGTTTTAAGCCACCAAATGAGTGGTAATTTGTTATAACTGAAACAGGAAATTATTCTACCAATTCATACATAGTTTAAGAAGTTTTATAATTCTAAAATACTTTTATTAAACAAGCAACAGGTCTGCTTAAGTAGGGGCTTTTAGTGTGCCAATTACTAGAGTTCATTGTCCCCAATAGGTCAATTTTTATCCCTCATTCTTCATCCATCCTGCCCCCTTCTTTTTTTTTTATTTCAGCATAATATGGGGGTACAGATGTTTAGGTTACGTATGTTGCCCTTGGCCCCCCCCCCCCCCCCAAGCCGCCGGTCAAATAAAGAAATGCAAAGGGGTGGGGGGGGTGGGCACTGTGTGGTTTAAAATAAAAGGAGCCACACCCCCCCCGCCCCCCCGCCCCACCACCCAATGTCCGCAAAAATTCCACCCCGGCCCCTCGGGGGCGGGGGGGCCCAAGGGCAACATACGTAACCTAAACATCTGTACCCCCATAATATGCTGAAATAAAAAGAAAAATCAAAGAGAGAATTCTAAAAGCAGCAAGAGATAAGTGTCAATTGAATATAAGGGAATCTCCATTAGACTATCAGCAGATTCCCAGCGGAAGCCTTGCAGACCAGGAGATAACAGGATGATATATGCAGACATGCAGACCAATGGAACAAAAAAGAAACCCTGGTAGTAAATCAATGCATCTACAGCCAAGTGTTTTTCAACAAAGAACACATATTAAGGTAAGTACAGTCTCTTCAATAAGTGGTGGTGGGAAAATTGGATATCCACATGCAAAAGAATGAAACTGTACCCCATATCTTTCACCATATACAAAAATCAACTCAAATGGATTAAAGGCTTAAATATAAAACCTGAAACTATGAAACTAGTAGAAGAAAACACAGGGGAAACATTTAATGACATTAAACTGGTCAAGGACTTTTTAGACAAGATCTCAAAAGCAGAGGGAACAAAAGCAAAAGCAGACAAATAGGATCACATCAAACTAAAAAGCTTCTGCACAGAAAAGGAAGCAATGCAGTGAAGAGACAACCTACAGAATGGAAGAAATATGGAAAACTATACATCTGACAAGGGTTAATATCCAGAATATAAATGAAACTCAACTCAGAAGCAAAAAATAATAATAATCCAATTAAAAGTGAACAAAAGACCTTAACAGACATTTTACAAAAGAAGACATACAAATGATCAATAGGTATATGAAAAATGCTCAACATCACTAATCATCAGGGAAATGCAAATCAAAACCACAGTGATATCATCTCATTCCAGTTAGAATGGTTATTATCAAAAAGGCAAAAGATAACAAGTATTATAAATAACAAATGCTGGAAAGGATGCAGAGAAAAGGGAATCCTTACACACTGTTGGTGAGAATGTCAATTAGCATAGCCATTATGGAAAACGGTAGAAGAGTTCCACAAAAAATTAAAAATAGAATGATTGTGTGATCCAGCAATCCCACTACTGGGTATATATCCAAAGGAAATGAAGTCAATATGTCAAAGAAAAATCTGTATTTGCATGTTTATTGCAGGACTATTTACAACAGCCAAAATATAGAATCAGCCTAAGTGTCCAGAATAGATGAATGGATAAAGAAAATGCAGTATATGTACACAATAGCACACTATTCAGCCATAAAAAAGAATGAATGAAATCCTATCATGTGTGACAACATGGATGAAACTTTAGTGTGCAGCAGGATTACCTGGAGGGCTTGCTAAAACAAAGAGAGAACCCCCAGATTTCTAAACTTGTTGGACCTAGACTGGTCCAAAAATTTGCATTTCTAACAAGTTCTCAGGTGGTGCTGATGTTGTGAGTAAAGGGGCTATGCTTTGAGAACTACTGATCTAGAAGAAAAGAGAAAAAGATGTGAGAAACTGTGTATTTATAGAGACGGTTAATATGATACACGGTCCTACCAATAGGACTTTGTGATATGTGTGATTTTTTTGGAACCAGTTTAATTTCCTAATTTTGTTTAGTTTCAGCCCTTTGGATACAGGTTTCCTGAGCCCTAAAAAAATAAGAAGCCCAGAAGGGTTCTGCTTAACACTTTGTCAAACACATAACTTTAAAAATAAAATTAAATCTCTATCTGATTCTACAGTGTTCTGATATTTATGTGCTTTAAAATACACTATTCCATGCAGTGCTAATAATCACCTAGGAGGTAGGCAAGGTAAGAATTTGTATCAGAATTTTACAGGGGAAGACCTGAGGCATGCAGGGATTAAACAATTTGTGCAAGAACACACAGCTTGTAAGTAACAGAGCCAGAGGCAAATCCAAGGATTCTGATTCCAGAGCCTGGACTGTCTGCACTAAGCCCCACTGACTTTAATGAGATAGTATTGAGTTATCTCCCTTCATTTCTGTGCAATATATTCCTTTTTCTCCATCTCGTTGTTTACTTCTTATTGCGCCATAACTCACAGCCATAAATATATATAATTGAGCCTTGGTATCCCTAAACTTTTATCAGGGTTCCTTTTCCAACCATCACTTCTAGCGCTGATATTTAATATGTACCACCAACTCACCTCCATCCCCAGTGATGATGACATAAAAAATGTATTCTATATAGGACTGAGAATAAATTCTCATATACTTTAAAACCCATCTTGTTATTTTAGTTCTTATTGCTCCATAACTCACAGCCACGAATGTATATAATTTGGCCTTGTATTCCTAACAGGGTCACTGGGATAAAACAGATTTTATTAGAGCATTCGACAATCACTTTCAATGATATTCTGTAGGAAAAAAAACAACAACAAAGAAGTATGTGTTTATACAAGAAAAAATAACTGAAGTGACGTCGACAAGATGGCTAACTTGAGATACCTGGCACTCGATCCCCTCCCCACAAGAAAGGACCAAAGCAATGAACGAACAGCTAAGATTCAACTGGAGTGTCAGAGGGAGAGCACTGGAGTGCAGGGGTAGTGGAGACTCACCTGTGGTGACTGGAAGTCCAGGAAGGCAGTGTGGAGGCACCCAACCTCTGCAGTCCCATCTCCTCCATCCAGATCAGATCTGCCCAGAGTCAGGAGGGACTTCCCACTTTGGGGAACAGGTAAGCAGAAGAATTCCACCAGCCCCCATTGCCACCACAAACACCTACAATCCTTACAACAGGAGAATCCCACAGTTCTCAAAAGCCCTGAGCCCACTCTGGAAAGCTGCCAGGAACTCATACAGCTGCATTGCCCAGGATTAGGAGCACAAGGTGTGCACTCCCTACCCCCCAACTACTCCCTGTCAGCCACACTGCTGCAAAACAGCATCATCTCGAGATCAGAGCCACCTCTGGAGTGTGCCCTCTTCTGGGGGGAGGGGGAGCAGCAGCTACTGCACCTCTCCAGCACTGGGGTTCCATCCTCATTCCACCAAGTCCATTTGGGTAGCTGAACGCCAGCTGTGCAGAGCCTGGCACCAGAATCGGCCGTGACTGTGGTCATGCACAGCAGGGAAACCAATCTCTGCCACCACACTTTCAGCTGGAAGAACAGTCTGGCAGCCCCATTCTAGGTAAACTCACCCCTGAGCTGGTCAAACCACTTTTCACCCTCCCCCAAATAGGAGAGGCCCCAAGCCTTCAAATAGTTGATATGTTCCCAGGATGACAAAGTGGCTATGCTTCCACACTCAGGACCTGAGAAACAACCCTGCAGTGTCCGTCTCCTGCAGACACACCCCTGGCATGCCCAGCAGCCCTGCACTCACAATCAGGGCCTGAGAAACAGTCCTGCAGACCACCCCTGGCAGACACACCCTCAGACCAGCCAAGCAGCCTTACGCTCATGTCTAAGACCTAAAAAACAGCCCTGAGGGCCACTCCCTGAAGTAACACTCCCAAGCAAGCCAAGCAGTGGTGCAACCACGTCACAGGCCTGAGAAACAGTCCCATGGCCCACCCCCAGCTGACACATCCCCAGGACAGTTGGGCAGTCTCGCATCATGGACCTGAGAAACATCCCTGTGGGCCACCCCTGGTGGGCACACCCCTCAAGTCAGCCAAGAAACTGTGTAATCACATCTTGGGCCTGAGAAATAGGTCTGTGAACCATCCCCAGAATACACACCTGCCAGGCCAACTGAGCAGCCATGAAACCATGTCCCAGACCTGAGAAACAGTCCCATGGGCCACCCACAGCAGACACATAAACAGGCCAGCTGAGCAGTTTTATGCCTGCATCCCAGGTCCACCCCTCAGTGGACTTGCCTCCAAGATAGCTAAGCAGATGTATGCCTGTGTCCTGGGCGTAAGAAACATCCCCACAGACTGCACCTGGCAGGCATGCTCCCAGGCCTGCCATGCAACTGAGCTCCATGCTCCCTGCCAAAGTAACAGTCTCATGGCACCAATCCCAATGAGCCAGACCGCAAGTTAGCTAACTCACCATGTGCATGAATATGCCCCCACCTGAGAAATAGCCCAGTGAGCCCACCCCTGCCAAAACTGGGTCACTGCTGCCACAAACTCTCTCAGCCTGGACCACTGAGACACTCACAAACATCATTAGTATGGATTACAGCTGATGAAACTATGTGAAGGCTAAATTACTGCATTCACCTAGAATGAAGGCCAATGCATCCCCTGCCAAACTGACACTTTGAGACCCATTCATATGAATAATTCTTTCACTATGAAACCTAATCCACAAAATTAGAAATGGTGACTTTTCAACCAGATGTGTAGAAATCAATGTAGTGACACATTAACCATAAAAAAGTAAGGAAACGTTACACCTCAAAGGGAAAACAACTATTTTCCAGGAATAGATCCAAATCATAAAGAAATATATAAAATACCAGAAAAAGAATTCAAAATAATAATCTTAAGGAAATTCAGTGAGATATAAGAGAATACAAATAGGCCAGAGGTAGTGGCTCACGCCTGTCATCCTAGCATTCTGGGAGGCCAAGGTGGAAGGATTGCTTGAAGTTAGGAGTTTGACACCAGCCTCAGCAAGAGTGAGACCACGTCTCTACTAAAAATAAAAAGAAATTAGTCTGACAACTAAAATAGAAAAAAAAACAAAACAAAACATTAGCCGGTGTGGTGGCCCATGCCTGCAGTCCCAGCTACTCAGGAGGCTGAGGCAGAAGGATCGCCTGAGCCCAGCAGTTTGAGATTGCTGTGAGCTAGGCTCATGCCACAACACTCTAGCCCGGACAACAGAATGAGACTCTGTCTCAAAATAAAATAATGTAAAATAAAATAAAATATAAAATAAAACAGGACACGAATAGACAATTCAATGAAATAAGGAAAACAATTCATGATTTGAATGACAAATGCAATAAAGGAAAAGATATAACAAAGAACCAAACAGAAATCCTAGAACTGAAGAATTCGACAAATGGTATAAAAAAATATGATCAAGAGATTCAACAACAGACTAGACTAAGGAGAATAAAAAATTTCTAAACTTGAAGGTAGCCCTTTTGAAATAACACAGGCAGAAAAAAAATTAAAAATACAAAAGAATGAAGAATGCCTACAGGATTTATGGGACACCGTTATATTATCAGACACCATTAAGTGAACAAAGACTCATGTTACGGGTGTTCCAAAAGAAGAAGAAAAGAAAAGAAGCATATAAGGTACATTTAATGAAATAATAGCTGAAAACTTCCCAAGTCATGGAAGAGAGATGGACATCCAGGTCTGAGAAGTTCAAAATCCTAGAGTCCAAAGGCTGGTGAGCCTGGAGTTCTGATGTCCAAGGCAGCACAAGAAAATTCTGTCCCAGCTCTCAGAGAGAGAACAATTCACCTTCTGTATTTGTTCTCACTGGGCCACCAGCCGATGAACAGTGCCCACCAACACTGAGGACAGGCCTTCCTCTCCTAGTCCACTCAGACTCACACACTAATCTCCTTTAGAAATGCCCTCACAGACACACCCAAAATAATGCTTTACTGGGTTTCTAAGTATTCCTTAATCCAGTGAAGTTGACACCTAAAATTAAGTTCACAAATTTACCCTTGTCAACTTGGCACCCATATGCATCACCTTAAACCATACTTAATTTCCAAGTAATAAAAACAAGGTAATAGTTCTGCCTAATATGATGCAACTGTCATGTGACTGTGATTTTCAGGATTTTAGACATCAAGGATGCTAGATACACTTTAGGAATTTAAACTTTAAAGATTTTCATTTTTAGGGATTTCAAGATTCAGAATTACAGTGTTCAGTATTGTGTCTTTCAGGATTATGATCCAAGCCCAAAGCCCGCCATGTCTAACATACATGGCACTATAAAAAAACTTCATCAAATGTGATCTCATTTGATTCTCATAATATTCCTATGAAACTTGGTCCCTGTAGAATTCCTGACTTTTGTCATGGGGCCAGGACTGAGGCATTGTGAACTGGATCACTAGTTTTCCTCCTTCTCTTCTTCCTTCCAGTATTGGGCATTGTCCAAAGTTATTGACTCTGCCAGACATCCCTGAGATGCCCTCAAAATCACTGCTCCAGCCTTGCCCCAGTTTTTCCTTGGATGTATTCAGCTGTGTATTTTTCTCATACCTCAAATCATGGCTAAAATGGAGCTTGTCATCTGCTCCCACCAGATGCCTCCTCCTTGTCCTGTTTCTGCTCATGGGACCAGTTTCCTTCCAGTCACACAAGTCAGCATCTCTCTGTCCACTTTCATCCTGAATCTTCCTCAACATTCAATCCATCCATTCAATTCACCCTGTCTTTTGTATCCATCTCCATTTTCCTGCTCTGGAGCAGGTTTCCTGTACCATTACAACATCCTCCTAACAAACTCCCCTTCCACCCAAACTACATGGTGGGAACAGACCCATAAAACATTTGAGGGCTATGCATCTCTACTGAATATCAATCCACTCTTTGTCCCAAATCCCCGCAGATTTATTTTCTGACAAGTTGTAGTCGTGGACCAAATGCAAGCTATCATCCTCTAAAACATGACTGTAAACTGAAGTCCCTTTCAGAAATTGTGTCTTTACCAAATGTCTGCAAACTATGGCCTGTGGCCCAAACTGGCCTGCTGCCAGAGCAAAGAACAGCCTTTACACTTTTAAATGGTTGCAAAAAATCAAAAAAAGAAAACTATTTTGTGTACAATAAAAATTATATGAAATTCAAATTTCAGTAACCATAAACAAGGTTTTATGGGACCACAATTATGTCCATCTGTTTCCCTAACATATATGACTACTTTTATGCTACAATGGCAGTGTTGAGTAGTCACCACGGAAAATGTACAGCCAACCTGAAATATTGACTAGTCCTTTACAGAAAAAGTTTGCCAATCTCTGATCTATACTATAATTTTGCCAATCTTGATTATTAAAATTGTTTTTAAAATATTTCTGATACATATTGCAAATATTTCTCATTTTTTCACTTCCAATGTTAATTGTTTAACATCTATAAGTTTTTAATTTTGTGAGATCAACTCCACCAGTGTTTGCTTTTATGGTTTGCTTTTGCTTTTATGCTTACCTTTTGTCAGTACTAGTAAAATATTCACCTTTATTTTATTT
This sequence comes from Avahi laniger, assembly GCA_963575035.1. Lineage (NCBI taxonomy): Eukaryota > Metazoa > Chordata > Mammalia > Primates > Indriidae > Avahi > Avahi laniger. The sequence continues at coordinate 19,281 of CAUYSK010109205.1, read as the reverse complement.
TCATTGTTAATGGTTTATTTTTAATTTTTTAACTTTTTAACAAATATGGGATTCCTTTTGGAGAGTGTTGTAAATTAAAGAAAATCAACTTTTACCCAAACCATCACCAATTGTCCTAGCACCATTTGTTGAATATATTTTCCTGTTGATTTGAAAAGCTGCAGTTAGAACACACTATGTCCTTAGGGCCTTGCCTGTCCCTGGACTCTGTATTCTGTGCCAATATCTATGTCAGCTCCAGTGCCACACTGTTCTAAGTGTAGCAGCATTAGATGTTTTACTACCTGCTAGAGAATTCTGTTTATTACTCCACTTTTCAAATTGTCTTTAATATTTTCTCCTGTTTTTTTCTCCCAGGTGAAATTTAGAAGTGTAAAATAATTGCTTTGTGATTTTGACTATATGTTAATTTTGGAAGAATTATCATCCAAATAATATGTAATTTCCCCAATGCTAACCATATACTAATGTATTTAATTTCCTAATAATTCTATTAGGCAAATATGATTATTAATTCCCATGTTACAAATGAGGAAAGTAAGGCATGACAGTACTACAATTCAATACTACCCTGAGATAGTAACTACCCTGAGATATCACAGACCCCACAGGTTAAGGGGCACAGTCCCCACAAATACTGCCCTTTCTTCGGATGACAGCCAGAAATGCAGGGGTCCTAAGGCCACCCATACTTCTGACCAACTGGATATAAATTCAGGGCACTAAAAATCCCCTCAGGTTTGATAATTTGCTAGAAGCACTCACAAAACTCAGGAATACACTATACTTGTGATTACAGTTTTTATTATAAGAATACAAATCAGGACCAGTCAAATGAAGAGACCACAGAGCAAGATCTGGGAGGATCCTGAAAGCAGAACTTTTGTGCCCTCTCCCTGTGGCGTTAGGGTGTGTCACCTTCCTGGTACATCCATGTGTTTGCCAACCAGGAAGCTCTACTGAGCTTTGGTGTCCAGAGTTTTATTGGAGTTTCATTACATAAGCATGATCAATTGAATCATTAGTGATATGATTGAACTAAATCTCTCGCTCCCTACTCTCCCCAGAAGTCGGACTGCTATCACCTCACTCAAAGCCCAAATCCTCTAATCTAAGTTTGGTCTTTCTGGCATGGCCAGCTCCCATCCTAAGTAAGTCATCTCATTAGCATTAACTTAAATATGGTGATTTAAGCCCAAGTCCGTATCCTGAAATATCTCAGAGGCCTCAGATATTTATAAAATATTTACACGAACTGTTTTAGAGCAATGGTTCTTAAATATCAATCCTTAGACCAGTATCAAACCTTGACAAATTTTTCACTCCTTTGTTAACAAAATTACAAAAATAAGAAAAATGTAATGATAATTCCATTACATCACATACTCAATTAAAACGGCTATCCTTTCTTCTTTTCTCTTGGGAAAAATGAAAAACGCTTTCTCTTTCAGTTTGGGAGTTTCCGAACACTTTCTCTTGAGGAGTTACTATCCTTTAAAGGTAAGATCGCCAAACATAGGTGCAATTTTTAAAAATATTACTTAGAAAAATAAAAAGTTGGCAACCTTTTATTAGCCTTATTTATTTATTCAGGATTTTTGCGTATTATTTTTTGTTTGCTTGTTTGATAGTGTGTTCTCTTGTTTTGCTTTATAATTCATAAAAACCTGGGGACCCTAGAGTTCAATTTACAAACTGCAGGTGCCGCTTTGTCCACCAGATGGCAGAGCAGCTCTACACGTAACTTGTTAACGCGCCACTTTCTGCTACCTCCGCCCTTGGCAAAGAGCATCAGTTCGTCCTTTTAAACATATCCTATTTCTTTTCATTAGGATTTTCCCCTAAAGAATATTTCTAGCAGAAGTATTCTGCATCTCAGCCTAGAAACGAATTTCTCCGGCAGTGTTGTGTTTGGCCCTTTCTATCAAGCATTCATCATAAATCTCTACTAACAAAACAAAGACCTAAGCAAGCAGTTCAGAGGTGCAGAAGAGAATGTGAGGACAAGACGAAATTAATCCTAAACGTTTATCCTTCTCTCTTCTACATCACTACCAACAACAACCACACACAGCTGCAGCTCAGAATGTGCAGGGACAGAGACACAGGCAGCGGGACACGAAGGAAAGGGTAGTCGGGCTGGCCCGGAGGAACATAGCTCCTTAGGTGCGGAAGATACAGGATTGCCACTGACCAGACACAAAGAGAGACGCCATACTGCCACCCAGCGGTGGGAGCGGGTTCTTTCCAGACCGAAGCAAACAAGACGCTCAGCTCCCCTCGGTGGCTGAGATCACGCTCTCAAAGAACTGAGCATCACACTGCTCGGCTGCGCCCACCGGTACCTGACGCAGGGGTTAGGCTCGAACCAAACAGTCAGGATGGTCACAGACCTTAGTCACGGAATCATGGTCCTGCCCGAAGGCAGGGCACATGAGGACCTGTTCTCTAGACTTGCCACCTTTCAGTTCAGGCCATCATGATAGACCATTCAGGCTCCCAGGAGCCAAAAAATTGCCCTAGGGCCCTGCCATCATTTGGGCAAGCGACTCATCATCACCTCTAATTGGTCAATTTTCCCTAAAATCTCCCAGTTCAGAAAACTTGAGTAAATCTGTGATTCTCCTTCAAATGCTTAGTCTTAATGGGACTTTATTGGCTGCATAAAAAGTCCCCAATCTTCCTTCTGTCACTTCCTTTTCCTGGCCCCTGGGCCAAGAGCAGAAAGCCTAGGAAAAGACCCAGAAAAACCTCTGGGTGCAGCACAAGGAAAAATCAAGGCACCCTGTTTCCTCCTTCCTCGTTTTGGCCTGAGGAAATTTCTAGAGTACCTGAGTTTAGCTCCAACAGCCTCCTTCCTTCCTTCCTCCTGTGTTTTTCTTCTACTTCCCAGAGCACCTCTCTTCTAATGACCTCCCTTGCTAGCTGGGAGGCATTATTATACATGTTTCTGGAACCTTCTTTCTCATCCGTGACCGGAAGATAACACCACCTCACCAGCGCCCTCTTGTGGGGCTTCATTCTCTGTCTTGCGTTTTCTTAGAAAATACTCTGACGTTTCTGAATTGCGTGCCCTGTTCCTACATTCCAGTCAAAACTCATTTTTCTTCAATCCCAGGCTATGTCAGTTTTTAAGAAAGCAGGTTACATGGAGTAGTTTACAATAATATGAAAATGGGTAATAACAGCCTGTCCCTCCTAGAGTCGTCTAATCCCATCAGGAGTGTAGAACCACCTAGGGTGAGACGGGGAAGGTCCGCAGGGGTCATCTGGTTCAAATCCCACAGTCTCCAGATGACGCATCTGAATCCTGAAGACATTAAGCAGATGGCCCGAGCCACAGAGGATTTCACAGAACAGCCCAGACATGAAGAGGATAGATGCAGGGTACTGACCTCTGCGCCGGATCCTTTCCAATATTCCACGCTGCCTTCGGAATTCTATTCCTGCCTCTTGCTCTTGGCTTCTTCCCATTGTCCGCATCTGAACCCACAAGAACAATTTTCCTCTCCTCTCCCCCTTCCTGATTATCACTGTCTCACGTGGGTGGCAGAAAGGCTTCATTCACACTTTCCAGGCTTCATTGCTTAGAACTCCGTAGGGAATGGTTCCAGTCTCCGCATCCAAGATAATTAAGTGTGGAGTCATTTTGTAACAACAGGTGGAAGAAATTTCTGGAACAGAGAGAAACGCATGAGCAAAGGCATGTTGGTGTGGGGCGTGCACATTAGTGCATCTAAGGCTCCATAAACACAAACTGGAAGGAAACAGAATAGTGGCCTAAGTTTCAAGTGCAAGAATGGCAAACAACTGAGGGCAGGAAAGGAGCAGGAAGAAACAAGGTTAAAAATTCGGCTGCTGAGTCTAGTGAGTCTATTGTGAAAGGCTATCAGAACGCTGGATAGCAGGTGGGAAGGAAGAATCCTTGTGAGGGAGTGGGGAGAAAGGTCTGGCACCACGTGCAGCTCTGCAAGGCATTGCCTCTCATCACTAGCCCCGCCCTTCCCATCCCCACTACCCTGGGGAGATTCATAAAATACAAAGGTTCAGGCCTTCCCAGGCCCATTAAATCAGAATTTCTGAGAGTAAGGCCTAAGTATTGGTAATTTTTATTCCAACATATTATTACGAAAAATTTCAAACCTGCAGTTTAGTTGAAAGGATTTTGCAGTGAATATATGCATATCTATCATCTAGAGTCCACCATTATTAATGTTTTTAATTTTATTTTTTTAATTATCATATAATAACGTTGACTTCTTTTGGTGCACAGGCCTTGGAATTTGAACACATGCATATGTGCAGGTAACCACCCCCTCAGCCAGGGTACAGAGCAGTTCCCTCACCTCAAAGCTTCCTCACACTCTGCTTTTATAGTCACACACACACTCTGCACTTCTAGTCCTTGGCAACACTGATCTATGCTCCATAAATACAGTTCTGTGTTTTGAGAATGACATATATATATGTCATATGACATATGTATATATATATAGGATTGCACATTATGTAACCTTTTGAGACGGGCTTTTTTCACTCAACATAATGTCTTTGAGATTCATCCAAGCTGTTACATACATCAACAGGTCATTCCTTTTTACCACTAAGTAGTATTCCTTTGTGTGCATGCACAACAATTTATTCTTTAACCTGTTGAAGGATATGTGGTTTGTTCCCAGTGTTTTACTATCACAAATAAAGTTACTACAAATATTTGTGCACAGGTTTTGTGTATACATACATTTTTGTTTCTCCAGGATAAATATCTAGGAATGAGAATTCTGGGTCCTATGGTGAGTGCATATTAATTTACGAGAAATTTCCAAACTTTTTTCCAAAGTAGTTGTACCATTTTTCATTTCTACCAGCAATGTATGGAAGTTCCAGATGTCCTGCATCCTTCTCAGCATCTGGTATTCTCAATGTTTTAATCTGAGTCTTTCTAGCACGTGTACAGAGGCATCACACTGTGGTTTTAATTTGCATTTTCTTAATGGCGAATGATGTTGAACGCCTTTTCATGGGCATATTTGCTATTCATATATCATCATTGATGAAGAGTCTGTTCAAGTTTTTGCTCATTTTTAAATTTGGTTGTTTGTCTTACTGATGAGTTTTGGGAACTTTTTATATACTCTGAATACAAGTCTGTTGTCACATACAGTAAAATATTTCCCCCGGTTTTGTTATTCTTTTAGCAAGGTCCTGGTTGTTTTAAATGGAACATTTAAATTTTATCACCATGTAAGTCTCTTTACACACACACACACACACACACACACACCTTTATGTCACAATTGTCTTATATATTACATCTACATACACTGATACTCCTTCAGACAATGTTGTAATGTTTGCTTTTAAACATCATATTGTAAAGAACTCAAGAGAAGAATATTCTCTTATACTTACCCAGATATTTATCATTTCTATTTCCTCTTCCTTCATTTCTGATGATTCAAATGTCCTCCTGGTATTATTTGCTTTTTTGTCTAGCGAACTTCCTTTAGCAATTCTCTTAAAGTGGGCCTGCTGGTGATGAATTTTCTTAATTTTTTATTTTGTGTGTGTGTCTAAGAATGTCTTTATTTCATCTTTATTCTTGAAAGATGTTTTTTGCTGTATTTGGAACTCTGGTTTTATAGTTCTTTCAGCACCTCAAAAGTGTGCCATTTCCATCTGCACTCCATGGTTTCTGATGAGAAATCTGTAGTTTCTCATTGTTTCCCCATAGGTAATGTGTCATTTTTCTCCGACTGTTTTCAAAAATGTTTTTTACATATCTTTAGATTTCTGTTTGATCATGGTGTGTCTAGATGTGGATTTCTTTGGGTTTATCCTGTTTGCATTTCACTGAGCTACTTGAATGTGTAGGTTTATGTCGTTCATCAATTTTAGGAAGTTTTCAGCCATTATTATGTCAAACTTTTTTTTTGTTTGTTTTTTTGAGACACAGTCTCACTCTGTCACCCAGGCTAGAGTGCCATGAAATCAGCCTAGCTCACAGCAACCTCAGATTCCTGGGCTGAAGGGATCCTCCTGCCTCAGCCTCCCAGGTAGCTGGGACTACAGGCACGCGCCACCGTGCCCGGCTAATTTTTTCTATTTTTAGTTGTTTGACTAATTTATTTCTATTTACAGTAGAGAGGGGATCTCGCTCTTGCTCAGGCTGGTCTCGAACTCCTGAGCTCAAGCAATCTTCCTGCCTCAGCTTCCCAGGGTGCTAGGATTACAGGCATGAGCCACCACATCCGGCCCCGTCAAACTTTTTTTAATGCTACCCTTTTTTCCCTCTCCTTCTAAAACAGTAATGACATGAATGTTAGATGTTCGTTTTTGTCCCGCAGGCCCCTAAAACTTTGTTCTTTCTTTTTCTCATCTTTTTTTCTTTCTGCTGTTCAGATTGGATGATTTCTATTAATCTGTCTTCAAATTCAGTGACTCTTTTCTTTGGCATCTCTATTCTGCTATTGAGCCCATCCAGTGTTTTTTTTTTTAATACATTTATGGTATTTAAAAATTCTAAAATTTCTACTTGGCTCTCCTAAATGTCTTCTATTTCTTTGCTGAGGGTTTCTATTTTCTTATTCATTTCAGGAATATTCATGATGGCCAGTTGAAGCAATTTTGTAAAAGCTGCTTTAAAGTCTTTGTCAAATAATTTCAACATCTGTGACTTCTCAGGATCTGAGCAGTGGCATCTGTTGTCTTTTCCATTGTACAGTTGAAATTTTCCTGGTTTTTCTTATGCCAGGTAATTTTGGATTGTATCCTGGGCATTTGAGATATTATATTACAAGACTCTGAATATGTTATGCCATGCTTAAATCCAACGGAGAATGTTATGTTTAAATCTGATCGAGAATGTTGATATTTTAATTTTTACAGGCAATCAGACTGGTTAGGTTCAGGTCACTTTAGTAAACAGTCACATAGTAAACAGTCACCAGTTTAATAGAATTGCTAAAGCAGTGATCAATTTTTTTTAAAAAATGAAAAATGAAATCATGACTTCTGGTTTTAACACAGTCTAGAATAAAGATGTGTTTCCCCCTTTTCTTGTTGGAAATCACCTAAAGGTAACTAAGAGAATGTGAAACAGAAGTCGACACCATTTTGAATAAAAGAAAACCTGAAAATACCTGTGAAAGGTAGAGGCAAGAGACTGAGTATGCAGCCTTGCAGCTGTTCATCTCTGTTGATTATAGAAACTTAAGCCCGAAAGAGCCCACTGAGACACAACATGGGGTTCAGAGGAAAACCCTGGAGCAGAATAGTTTGTCCTTCACGTAGTTAGTCTTAGAAGAATTCATCTCATTCAAAAATGAGTCATAATTTAAAAGAAGAAAGAATAAGAAACCAATAGATACTCTATTAAAGATACAATAAGAAGAGTTTCCAGATAGCCGAACACATGGCAGTTCCTGGAGGGTAGCATGCCAAGGGAGGGCACAGAAGCTCCGCCCTTCTGCCCCTGTAACTCACCCTACACATCTCTTCATCTGTATCCTCAACAATATCCTTTATAATAAACTGCTAAACATAAAAAAATACTATAAGAAATAAAGAAAAAAACGGCAAAACAACAGAAAACACTACGGAGGGAAAAAAAAAGATCCTATCTTCTTAAACCCCTTGGGTCAAAGAGGAAACAATAACTAAATTATAAAACATTTTAAAATAATAGTAATGAAAATATTACATAGAAACAGAAGGAATTCTTAACATTAATAAAAATAAAAGCAGAAATTAATGAATTAGGAAATGTGGGAAAAATTATAGAATTGATAAATAAACCTAAGACCTGGTTCTTTGAAAAATAATAATGATAAAAAGAATTTAGCTAACCTGATTTTTTTAAATAAGTGGGCAACAAACACACAAAATAAGAAATATTATTGGAGAAAAATTTTCACCTTTACAGAAGAGATTGAAGCCACCATAGAGACTACTTTGCTCAAAACTATGCATATAATTTTGGGAAGTTATATGAAATGGTTGACTTCTTAGAAAAAGATTAATTACCTAAACTAGCCTCCCAAGAAATGGAAAATTGAACAGATCAATTACTGTTGAAGGACTGGAACATTTTTTTAATGTGCAAACTCTAGACCCGGAGATTTACCAGAGGAATTCATCAAGCATTTGGAGAAGTCAATGGCTACTATGTAAACGTGATACAAAGAAATAGATGTATGAGCGTATTACTTAGAAATAGGAATGTAAATAACAGAAGAAGCAGATGAAAGAGCTCCATGGGCTGCTGCCCCGGAGCAGGACTTTGGAGGGAGGAGAAATGGGAACAAGAGCTGGTCTTTTTTTCTTTTTCTTTTTCAAGTCGGACTGGTCTTTTTGAAATAAGTTTTTAGAGTTATTTGATATTTAACTGTGGACATGCACTACTTTGCTAAATATAAAAAATAATTAAATGTTTTAAACAGTTCATTTGAAATAGGACAGGGGGTCAGGAAATCTATTATTCTGGGAGCCAAATGAAATGCCTGGGGAGGTCGGATCCCCACGGCCTCAGACTGAGCTGGCTCTCAGGGAGTGAACAAATGCCAGAGCTCCTACAAACAGTCCCCTTTGCTTAGAATATCGATTGCACTGGGCTTTGAAGCCCTTCTGACAGCCCTAATGTGGTCTCCATTCTTCTCTCCTACAGACTCCCTGCTCAGCCTGGTTAACATGATCTCTTTCTGCACATAATACACCTACTACCCCAGGTGTCTGGATAATGCCTCTTTCTGAAATACCCTCCATGCCCATAACATTTTCCCCATAACTTCAGATATAACAGTATCCATAAGCCGCTTTACCTAGGTGACTTCACTTTGTGACGTCACCTACCTTGTCCCACTTCTTAGCTTCTTGAGACTTACTTACAGGTACGTTGATGTCTCATTGATAAGTTTAACACCTGTTAGAATGCTAGGCAGCTAGCTGACAGTTGGCAAATGTTTGTTGAATTTTTTCTTCAATAAATATTTTTCTCCTGTGTTTCGTCCCTCCAACGAGACTGGCAGGGCAGCTCAAGCACACTCACCCTTTTCTTCTGTTCATCGGATCCACGCAGTCACTCTGCCTAACTTACTTGGGTAGGGTAATGAGTAAACTAAAATGCTAAAACTGTGGTCCTTCTGGGGGTGCCTAGTGTGTCTCTGCTTCATTTTTTCCCTCAAACTATGAGCTACAAAACAATGTTAGTCTTGAAATGTTAGCAGATGTTCTGTAAAAAAAGAAAAAGCATTTTGTGGTAGGCAGCCTCTACAGTGACTCCACTAATGCCCACCTCTGGTATGCATACGCTGCATAATCTCTTATCATTGAGTGTGATTTTCATTTATTGACTGACACCCAATGAATCGAATATGACATATAGGATATGATTACAAGATTGGGTTATAAAAACACAATGTCTTAAAAGAATAAAAAGTCAAAATACTTGCTTCTTGATTTCAAAGCTTACCACAAAACTACAATAATCAAAACAGTGTGGTACTTACAAAAAGACAGACTTACTGGCCAAATAGAATAGAAAGTCAGAAATAAACTCTCACATATATGGTCAAATGATTTTCAAAAAGGATGCCAAAACTAATCCATGAGTAAAGAACAGTCTCTTCAACAAACGGTGCCGAGAAAACTGACTATTCACATGCAAAACAATAAAGTTGAACCCTTACTCTATATAAAAAAATTAACCCAAAAATGATCAAAGACTTAAACATACGAGTTAAAACTATAAAGTTCTTAGAAGAGAACATAAGGAAAAAGCTTCATGATGTTAGATTTGGCAATGATTTATTGGAAATAACACCAAAAGCATAGGCAACAACAATAACAAAAACTAGATAAATTAGACTCCATAAAAATTAAAAAGTTCTGTGCAGTAAAGGACACTGTAGAGAGAGTGAAAAGGCAACCCACAGAATGGGAGATGTGAATAGATATTTCTCCAACGAAGATATATAAATGGCCAAGAAACACATGAAATGATGTTCAGTATCAATAATCAGTAGGAAAATGCAAATCAAAATCACAATGAGAGACCTGGCGTGGTGGCTCATGCCTGTAATCCTAGCACTTTGGAAGGCCAAGGCAGGATTGTTTGAGCTCAGGAGTTCGAGACCAGTCTGAGCAAGAGCAAGACCCTGTCTCTACTTAAAAAAAAAAAAAAAAGAAAGAAAGAAAGAAAGAAAGAAATTAGCTGGACAACCAAAAATATATAGAAAAAAAAATTAGCCAGACATGGTGGTGCATGCCTGTAGTCCCAGCTACTCGGGAGGCTGAGGCAGAAGGATTGCTTGAGCCCAGGAGTTTGAGGTTGTTGTGAGCGAGACTGACGCCACGGCACTCTAGCCCAGGCAAGAGAGTGAGACTCTGTATCAAAAAAAAATAGAAAATAACGAGTGTTGACAAAGATGTGAAGAAGAAATTGGAACTTTAGTTCACTGTTGGTGGGAACGTAAAATGGTGCAGCCATTGTGGAAAACGGTTCCTCAAAAAATTAAAAACAGAATTGCCATGTGATTCAACAATTCCACTTTTAGGCATATACCCAAAAGTATTGAAAGCAGGGACTCAAACAGGTATGTGTACACCCACGTTCATAGCAGCATTATTCACAATTACTAAAATGGGGACCCCACCCAAGTGCCCACTGACAGATGAATAAACAAAAGGTGGTCTGTCCATACAATGGAATATCATTCAGCCTTTCAAAGGAAGGACATTCTTATGCATATTACCACAGAGATGAACCTCAAAGACATTACGCTAAATGACATAAGCCAAACACAAAAAGACAAACACTGTGTGATTCTTTATGAGGTACCTCGAGAAGTCAAATTCATAGAACAGAAACTAGAATGTGGTTGCCGGCTGCTGTCGGGAGGGAGAACGGGAAGGTATTATTGAACAAGTACAGAGTTTCAGTTCTGAAAGATGAAAAGGATTTGGACTTGAATGGCGGTGATAGTTGTACAACAACAATGTGAACGTATTTAAAGCCACCAAACTATACACTTAAAAATAGTTGAAATGGTAAACTTTATATTATGTATATTTTACCACAATAAAAAAATAATTTTTAAAACACTGTATGTTCTATCTTGAACTTTTTCCCCCTACCCCTCACCTCACGCCCTCCCCCGTCTCTCTCTCTCCTGTCACTCACACTGGGGGAGACCAGCTGCCATGCTGTGGGGCAGCCCTGTGGAGACTGCCAACAGCAGCTACATGAGTGAGCCTGCAAGTGGATCTTCCAAGACCTGTCAACCACCAGGGGAGTGAGCTTGGACACAGATTCCCCCAAACAGCGTCCTTCGATGACCACTCCCCAGCCAACACCTTGCTTTCAGACTCGTGAGAGACCCTAAGACAGAAACACCCGACTAAGCCGTGCTCAGATTCCTGACTCACACAAATTGTGAGAAAGTAAATGTTTGTTGTTTTCAGCTGTCAAATTTTAGGGTAAAATCTTAGAGCAATAGGTAGCCAATATATGTACTGTGGTCAAAAAAATTTGGAAAATGTTCTAAACTATATACCTCTTTTGTAGATTCCCAAAGAACACCGATGTTAAAAAAAAAAAAAAGCTGAAGTCCTTCTGCAAAGACTACCTATTATTAAACTTCTTTTATCCCAGCGTTACCTAAACTCACTTGACTGTGGAACTCTTTTGTTATAGAATACCTATTAACATTTCACAATATAATGTTCTTCCAAGAAACAAAATCGGGTAAAAAAATATATTTATGTATTTAATTTGTAACCAGCTTGTAAATTCTTTCTGATTAGTAAATCATTTTGGGAACCAGAAGAGAGGGGTATTATGCAGGAATCATTCACCTATGAATAATAGAAAAGCCAACCTTTAAGGATTAAATAAATATGGGTTTATTTTTCTAACTTAACAAGAAATCTGAAGGTGGGCTGTTGCTGGTGCTGGCTCAGGAGCTTGTGAATTCAGGGTTAGAGTCTTTGTCATCCTTGCTCTTTCTCTCACACTTGATGTCTCTGGCTGGGAGGAAGGATGCACCAGCTTCAGGCATAATAACAGTTGTCAGTCAAGAAGAAGACACAGAACGGAGTGAAATCAGTTCTGTCCTTTGTTATCGCAAAGAGTAAACATCTTCTAGGGAAAGCTTCCCTTTATATGTTATTACTCAGAATTGGATTGCATGGCCACTTGGAAAACTGAGCCTGGGGCTGGGCATACTTCTTCCTTGTTTGAAAATGGGATTTATTAGCAGGAAAGAAGGGCTAAATGGATATTGAGTAGGCAAATAATAGGGCCTATGGTAGAGGGTACTGGGAGTAGCAGGAGAAATCCACCCTTTACTCCCAGAAGGACAATTCAAGGTTCATGTGTACCTTGAATTGTATGTGCTCATAAAATAGTTAAACTACGAAACAGTAGGGAAGCAGAAATTAAAATGTTTAAGCCCAGCTGTGGCAGAGAGATAGATATTTGAAAGGGGGACATAGAAGGCAAAGGGTTTATCATTGTAGGATGAAAATCTCTCAGGAATCACTCAGCTAGGAAGTTCTTCTTTCCCTGCCAAAATGCAAACATTCTGAATATATCCTCACTTAACAACTTCAGAGGGTATTAACATGAAGCTGGAGGAAACCTATTTGCATCTAAACAGAGTATGCAATCAGAAGAACAGACACTGCTAGGGAAATGCAAATCCAGGTGGTGAACTGGAAACAGTTTGAGGATGAATAACCAGAAACTGATTGCAACTAGTATGTCAGAGCAATGATAAAAGGGACATGGGTACTGCTGGAGCACACAGAAGACAATCAGAGAACGACCACAAAAGGGGAGATAGGATGGGAGGGACTTAACCGAATTGAACCGAATTGAACCGAATTTTCCAGTCATTCCTGATCAAGAGTTTCGTGAATGAAACAGGTGGGAATGAATGGCAAGCAGGTATGGGCCAGAAACAGTTCACGATGCTATCGTTGCAATTGTTGTGTCCAATAATAATTACTGAGCACATTCTATGGCCAGAATGAGAATTGCTTTGTTTACTTACATTATCTTTATTCTCACAGTACTTTTGCACATAAGTACTATTTTTTGCCAATACTCAAATGAAAAGAATAACATTCAGAAAGGTTTAGAAACTTGCCCGAGTCTACATCAATAGTAAGTGGCAGATGCAGGATTCTGACTAAAATCTGTGTCACCAAAGGCCAAGGAATCTCTACTCTATTATAAGCCCGTCTTTGGTCGCTACAACACAGGCAATCTCTGTCCATAATATATTTTTATTTACAGTTGTTGAATAGATTTTAACTGCTTAGTAACTTCAGTTAGTAAAATCTAGTCTTCAACACTTTATTAACTATATAATCAGTTTACTTTTTAATTGAAAAGAACCTATTGACATAAGAACTTATTAGAGACCCTAAGTGCGATCCTAAAAAACCTTACAGACAGGTTTTGGTTGGATGATTGACAGATATCATGCATTGCTTTGGTCTGAATGTATATGTACTCCCCGCCCCAAATTCAATTGCCGAAATCCAAACTTCCAAGGCGATGGTACCAGAAGGTAGCTTTTAGGGAGTGATTAGGTCATGGTGGAAGAGCCCTTTGTGAATGGGATCAGTGCCCTTACAAAAGAGACCCCAGACAGCTGCCTTCCCCTTTCCATCACGTGAGGACACAGCAAAAAGTCTTCATCTATGAATGAGGAAACAGGTCTTCACTGGACTTTGAATCTGCCAGTGCCTTGATCTTGGTCTTCTCAGCTTCCAGAATGCTGTGAAATAAATTTCCATTGTTTATAAGCTACCCAGTTTATGGTAACTTGTCATCGCAGCCCAAGAAGACTAAGACACCCATCATCTTGGCTACCAGGACCCATGACCAACATTTTGATAGCTGTGGCTCTTTGAGGATCCTGGGATGAGTTAAAGCCAAAACCATTTGATCAGAGATTTATGACATTGTGTTGGTACAATTTAGGTAAGATTTCTGTTTCAGCCTAAATCGCATAGAAAGGGGGCTTGCTTACCATCTCAATGAACCACAAACTTGCTGCCCACCGAAATCATCCGGGATCTTTAGGAAACCCTGGTGAATGACACCCGCCCCAGACGTTTCGATCTTATGAGGATGAGGTACAGCCTGGACGTTGGAGTTTCTAAAAGCTCCCGGGGTGATTCTATTATGCAGCAAACTGGGGGCTACCGAACTGTGTGATTCTCCTTCTCAGGCATGACTCATGGGTGCCCACTTGGAATGTGGCCTTTTGAATGGCAGGCATGAGCCAGGCCAATCCCTCCAGAACAGAGCCGTCGTTGCTCCTTTTGCTAGTGTCTAATTCAGATTGTCATTCTGGAGGGAATATAAAAACAGATAGGATTAAGTCAAAGCTAGAAAGTACCCTGAGCTGCCTAGACAAAGAAAAGAAAAAAAAAAGGAATTGAACTCATGATTATATTAGCCAATCAAGTACAATGTTAAAGCCAATATCTTATACACACAGGAAATGTTGACTTCAATCAAAACTCTACCATCCTCTTTAATAGCTGCTCTTCTGGAAGGCAACAGTGGAGTCTACACTCTAAAAGTGATCCACGGATATCCCAGGAAGGTGAAAACCTTGTCCTAGGGTCATATGGTCAGTCTATGGTAAATCCCAAAACGGAAGAACTCAGGTGTCCTATGAAAATGCTTAGGAAAGTCAAAATTGCCATCGAAATTCTACTAAAATTATTATTGTATTAATAACTCATGACTACCACTGATATTTACGGTAATAATTTCCTCTGGCTGCAACACTGCCCATAAATGAGAAAATGATGATGACTTCTGGATAGCCTCTCTCCATAGCGGAATGCTCATATTAACCTTCTCCATCTCTGTCATACTCCCGAGAGTATCTGACTGGATTTCCTGATGATGATACCGTAAGCTTTTCACTGGAAAGTGATGCATTAGTCTGAGTGACTGGGTGGTCCCTGAGAACAGCCACAAAGGCGTCCAAGGTCATTTGATTTCACGCACAGCCAGCCTCCCAGAAGGAAGAAACCTGCTGAGTTTTCCTAAGTTCCTAAATAGTGATGGACAACCTGGTATAGAAGAAATTCGGGAGCCCAAGCTTGAACCCTAATTCTGGCTCCCTACTAACAAACAGTGTGGTCTCCGCCTGCCAGGCCAGCTCCCCATCTGGAAAAGGAGGGCCGTGGGCTGAATGATCTCAGAGGGCCCTTCCAGCTCTCAGATTCATGGATTTCATAATCTAACTCACAGAACAGCAATGCAACTAGCTGCAGCACCAGGCAGACATGGAAATTTGCTGCTCCCTGGAGCTCCATAACCTTAACTGAATAAGCTTCTTGGAGCAGACTCGAAGTTGTAAGAATTACATGCCTCATTTGTTGACAAAGAAATCTACATGTGAACAGAGAGGTGGTGTAATTACAGAAAAACCGAAAGTCCAGATTTTCCAAGATATTTCAAATGTTAACTGTTTAGTTATCCCATTAAATACATCTTAGTTGTCAAACTATGGTCCCTGATAGTTGGACAAGAAAGTGCAATCTCTATTGACGTAAATCTTTTAGACCCGTACAAAACATGCAGACTCTGCAACTCATCTTTGACTTCCAACAGAGCAATGTGCACATTTCTTGTTCTTTGGTTTTATTTTGCAGAGATGAGACATCTATGTATTTTGTCTCAAGAAATGCTACATTATAGGGCACTTTCACATGTATTACCTCCATTTATGGATTCAGGGTCCTTATTCATCAACCCTTCAGGGAGGTTAGATACTTTGCTAGTAAATGTCGGAGCCTCTGCTGACTCAACTCTGGTCTTCCAACCTCACTTCTTGTTCATCTTTCGTTTGGAACAATATCAGTTTCCACCCTAAGGAAACTTAGCTACCACTTGATTTGACGTCTCGAATTTACTAGGCATGAAATAGGCTTATTAGTATGAAACAAGGATCAAATACTGGCTCATGGTCAGAGTCAATGGCTATAGATTGCACTGGCAGGTTCAGAGTCAACTCAGGACCCAGCAAGCAGGGGCAATGCACAAATAAGCCCTGGGCCCACAGACACTGACCTTTATGAACCTCTAAAACTTTGTTACGCAACTAAACATGGCCATTGATAGTAGAAGCCAGGCATCACGTTGGAAGCAGTCTTTCAGACTGACTCAAAATGGCATTGGTCTATATTCTTGCTACTCAAGTATGATCCAGCGGCCTGGGTGTCACCTGAGAGCCTGTTAAAATGCAGACTCTCCATTCCAGATACGCTTAATTAGAATCTGCATTTTAACAAAGGCACTAGGTGGTTCACCTGCACACAATAGCTTGAGAGCACTTCTCTGAACTCCCCCCATCCTTGAGGTTCCACAGGCAATGGTTTTATAAGTGCGACCTCCTATGCATACTAGTAAGTGGGGAAGTTAGCATAATCCCACAGCTGGCATCCTGGACACCAAGTTTACACATTCGCAGGTCCACGAAAGCAATCACAACCGTGGAGTATCCAGCACTATGCAAGGTACACAGGGACCACTTAGAAAGTAGCTTCTTGGACCATTTTATAGGAAGAATAATGAGATTACCAGACCTTCTCACTTTCCTCAAGTGGAACTTGAGAAGATGAGAGGTGAGCTTTCAAAAGCTGATGTCACTAACTGTTCATTCTTCTCATTGCCTGGTGCAGAGTAGGAAGCAGGTTTTCTCCCTCCACCCTCCATCGGCATTTCTCTGTCTCTCCCTGGCCTGTCCCTCCTTGTTTCGTTCCCTTACCCGATGTCCCCCACTGTCCCCACATATCCACACACACAAAGTTACATTTTCAAAGTTGAAGAAATATGAAGATTCATCTCCTCTGATTAGGGCCCAGGAGAGAAGTTTCTGCAGAGACATTTGCATTAATCACCATATTAATTTTTTGTCCCAGCGAAAGCTCAGCAAACCTGAAAGCCTTCCTGCAGGCAAACACCTGCGACACCTGGCAGTGGACGGGGAGCTCTGGGTTAGTGAGGTGGCAATGAGCGAGCTGGAGAGGAGCCCGCTGATGGCTTCCGCACAGGTGTTCGGCATAATAGGGTGTTAATTGGGTAACAGGTGGGAGCACAGAGGGTGCAGTGAGCAGAAGGTTAGGTGACTGACATAACCTAATTTTAAATAGAGTGGAATTTTCCTTCTCCTTACTCCAGTTTGGACTTAGAAAGCTCAGTCACAATAGAGCTGAACAGTGGGTCATCCTTTATGACAACTAAAATTAATGCTGCTTTCTAAGTGCCCAGCACTGAGCTAAGCGCATTATCTGCTTATCCCTAATTTTCAAAGAAATCCTGTAGAATAGGTATGAGAATCTTGGTTTTATGAATGCAGACGCCAAGGTTCAGAACAAGATAAATAATTGCTCAAGGGCACACAGCTAGTATGCAGCAGAGCTAGTGTTCTCTACCGCCAAATAGTCTGTGCACAAATCCACTGCATTGTACCATCTCTCTACATCTGTGTTGTTGTTCTTATGTGACACAAGAAGCCTCTTGGTCACACGCATCTGGAGTGTTGTCCTACAGATCAATCAAACTGATGAGAATCTAGAAACCACATGAGAACTGGCTAAATCAGGGATGGGCAAACTACCGCCTAAATCCAGGCCTACTGCTGTTTTTGTAAATAAAGTTCTATTGGAACATATCTATGTATTTAAGTGTTATCTGTCACTACTTTCATGCTACACTTGTAGAGCTGAGTATGTATAACAAAGACAATGGCCCCAAAAAACTTCAAGTATTTACTACGAGGCCCTTTACAGAAAAAGATTGCCGACTGCAGAGAAACATCAGTCATTGTCCCCGAGCCTAATTGCAGAGCCTCTACTCAATGCTGGCAGCAAAACCAGGGATGTTTTGCCTGAAACAGAGAAAACTCAAGGGCATGTACTTGGCATGATGTAGAAGTGGATTTGTTTGCAGACCAATGGGTAGAAATTTCCAGGCCTTGTTTCTTGGCCCAACCTAAAGAGTTGTCTGTTCCTAATGTTTATGAGTTAACTTATAAGGTAATAAGTTCTCCACCACTGTAAGTGTTCACATAGTCAGATGAGCATCCACCAGAAATGTCACAGAGGTTGTCCTTCATGGTACCTATGTCCTTGTACAAATCCTATGAGCTCATGATTGTGAATGTCAGTGGGACTAATTAGCCATGAGAACTCTGCACCGTAGTCTTCTAGGTTAAGTTCATTATTCCTCCCCCCACACACATTAGTAATACTTAAGTTATTAAACATCAGTAAAGAATAAGCCATTGCACTTCAGCAGAATTCCAGATAACTGAAGTTTGACCTATGGTCAAGATATATTAATCTTTAAGCACCTCTTTTTTTTCTAAATTCAACAATAAGAAATTATTTTCAGACTTCCAGTTCTCTGTCAGACATGAGTGAGGGAGCAGGAGGGTGTTCGACTCCAAGAGCAAAGCAATGCCTAAGTCAAAGGAACGTGTTTCTTCAAGCTCTTCTGGCAGCGATTCTGACAGTGAAGTTGACAAAAAGTTAAAGAGGAAAAAGCAAATTGCTCTGGAAAAACCTGTGAAGAAGCAAAAGACTGGTGAAACTTCAAAAGCTCTGTCGTCTTCCAAACAGAGCAGCAGCAGCAGAGATGATAACATGTTTCAGATTGGGAAAATCAGGTATGTTAGGCCGGGCGCGGTGGCTCAGGCCTGTAATCCTAGCACTCTGGAAGGCCGAGGAGGGAAGACTGCTTCAGCTCAGGAGTTCGAGACCAGCCTGAGCAAGAGTGAGACCCCATCTCTACTAAAAATAGAAAGAAATTAGCCAAACAACTAAAAATAGAAAAAAATTAGCCGGGCATGGTGGCGCATGTCTGTAGTCCCAGCTACCCAGGAGGCTGAGGCAGGAGGATTGCTTCAGCCCAGGAGTTTGAGGTTGCTGTGAGCTAGGCTGACGCCACGGCACTCTAGCCCAGTCAACAGAGTGAGACTTGGTCTCAAAAAAAAAAAAAAAAAAATGATGTATGTTAGTGTTCGGAACTTTAAAGGGAAAGTTCTAATTGATATTAGAGAATATTGGATGGATCCAGAAGGTGAAATGAAACCAGGGAGAAAAGGTGTTTCCTTAAATCCGGAGCAATGGAGCCAGCTGAAGGAAGGAACAGATTTCTGACATTGATGATGCAGCAAGAAAACTGTAAAATCCGAGCCATATAAAACCTGTACTGTTCCAGTTGTTTTAATCTGTCTTTTTACATTG
>CAUYSK010109204.1:0-55646 GCA_963575035.1 Avahi laniger | reverse complement strand
ATTTAAGAAATATGTTGACGTTTAAGCCCATTATCCAAAGTGAGGCACCACAAGAGCAGAAGAACGGGATCCATTTGTACTCGCCATCAAATTGGTACTAACTGATCAACACTAGGTTGATCACATGGCAGAAATACTCTCTAGGGATTAGGGGGATCTGGGGGCAAATCTACAACCAAAGGACACGGGGAGCACTAAAGGAAGGGAAGGGCACGCCTT
The DNA here is from genome assembly GCA_963575035.1 of Avahi laniger. Classification (NCBI taxonomy): domain Eukaryota; kingdom Metazoa; phylum Chordata; class Mammalia; order Primates; family Indriidae; genus Avahi; species Avahi laniger. The sequence continues at coordinate 55,427 of CAUYSK010109204.1, read as the reverse complement.
TAACCCGCACTGGATGAGGCAAAGACATAAAGTGTAACTACAATGTTTGTACCCTCACAATACTCTGGAATAAAAAAAAAAAAAAAGAAATGTGTTGATGAGACCTATAGCACTGTGGACAAACTGAATATGTTCACAAATGCGTGCACTCACACAGACACACAGACACACACATACATGACTACAACCTATATAATATGAATGTGGCCTTATTATCTCAAAAATGTCTGCTCCTGAGGACTTTGCATCATTGGCATGAAGGATCTCTGTTCCCATTCACCATGTGCCCTATTATCACAATTCCTAGCCCTCCCAGATTTCTAAGATAGTAAGTTTTAAACTTTATAAATGACCTGGGGTATCTTGTGAAGATGCAGATTTAAATTTAGATGCTCTTGGGAGGTGCTCGCTAGTCTGCATTTCTAACAAGCTCCCAGCTAAGGATGCTGCTGCTGCTTCATGGACTACACTTTGAGTAGTGAGGTCCTGAGGACGCCCCCCACCAACTTTAGCTAACATTCTTCATTTTTCAAAAATCTCATCATCTAGAAGTTTTGAGTGAGGGTATCTTACACACCCTATTTATCTGGTCAGTGTCAGTTCTAGTCCCTGAATCCCCTTGCCTCTCTACCATTGACCAACCAAAGTGGATCTCTAACTTTCTTCTCTTCATACGCTGCAAAGGGGTATTCTTCTTATGGTTCACCCCTGCAACCTTTTTCTCCTTAATTGGTGGGAAAAATAGCTTCTGTCAAAATGTATTTCTAAGAAACCTGTGCCCTTTGAAAAAATAACATTATCTCTGTGGGGTTTTTCATATTTCCCTCTTTGGAACTAAAAGAGATTGAATATGTAGTTGTGTGTAGAATGTAGACTGCCTTTGCCTTGCAAGGGAACATCACAGTGATGAAATTCTACTGACACCAACCATCTCATGAGCTTTACACATGCACAAACAGGTGACACATAACATTAAACACAGAGGCGTGGTTCTTGGCTGCGATGTTCAGACACGCAGCATGTCAAACAAAAGTGTAAGATTTGCTCTGATTAATTTGTTAGTAATAGTTGTGAAATATCAAATTTTGAAATTAGTTTATTTTTTTAATCTGTTACCATGAATTCCAGCTTAGAATTCTGTCTATATGATGAAGTTATGTTAATTCATTTACTTGTTTGCTGTCTAAACATTTTTTTGAGAATTTTTTAAAAGAACGAAATTTGTCTTGGACTCCGTATTTATGCACATATGATTATCTGCTTTTTTTCTGTTGCAAGGGATTAAATATAACTGCTGGCCCATAAGTGCCAAGCATATTTATTTTCTGCACTAAAATTTCTAATTATTTAGATTCTGTTTGAAAAATCCAGCCCACATCTGCTTATGCAACCCAAGAGGGAATATAGTTTATTTTCCTCCACAAATATATCCCTCAAACACTTGAAGTGTTATCAGAGGGAAAGTTCTCTCTGTTTTGGGCATCTAAACAATTGTCTTCCTTTGAAGACATGTTTTCTCTTCCTTCTCAATTCAATCAGATCAACATCTGGCATTACAATTTATGTGAGGCTCTGCTCACACCCACAACTCATCCCAAAGACAGTTCTCCATCTTCTTCAGTAGTAGTTTAAACCACGTTGAACTCTCTGATCTCTGAACCCATAAAGTCCCTTTAATTAAGATTCCCAGCAGATGTTCTATTGTTTTCTACTTGTTTGTTAATCTAATTTTTCAGAATGAATTGTGAGTGCACTGAGGATGTAATCAGGTAATGGATTCATCCCCTATTGTGGTAGGCTCAGAACTAAGCCATAATAGCAACTCTGTAGCTTGTAATTTATTTTATGAATATCTAATGACTGGAGTCCTACTTTTTGAAAATAAACAGAACACATATAGCTGAAATTTCAGTTCAGAAAGGGTGTGTTAATTAGAAATAAAATTAATGTGTAGGTGGCACTTTATCTCAGTGCTTTGCTCACAGTGTATACTAAATTCAAGCTAATTTGATTCTTCTTTTTCCTCTAGTTTATTCTTTGTCTTCAGCGGGGAGTAAGATCATTCAAATCCAAAAACTTTAAGAATTTCTAAAGTAATTTCTCTAATTGAAAGTAGAATAAGGAATTCAATAATGCAAAAATATATCTGCAATTTCTATCCAATCTTTTCTCCATGAAGAGTATAGATAATTATTTGACAGAAAACTAAAGGTTTTCTGCAATTAATTATCTTTATCCTTCTTCACTAATTTTAAATAACACATGAAGAAAAAAACAATGGAAAACTGAACTTTCTCAATTCATGCAAGAGGCCGGGTGCAATGGCTCACAGCTGTAATCCTAGCACTCTGGGGGGCCAAAGTGGGAGGATCTGTTGAGTTTAGGAGTTTGAAACCAGCCTGACAAGAATGAGACCCCATCTCTACTAAAAATAGAAAAAATTAGCAGGTGTGGTGGTTGTGGGCCTGTTGTCCCAGCTAATCGGGAGGCTGAGTCAGGAGGATTGCTTCAGCCTGGGAGTTTGAGGTTGCTGTGAGCTAGGCTGACACCTTGGCACTCTAGTCTGGGTGACAGAGACTCTGTCTCAAAAAAAAAAATTTGTGGAAGAAAATATTGACTTTCATTTACAGAACTCACAAGCGCAACAGACCGTAAGAAATGATTTCGTGGCTTCTCAACACCTGAAATCTCTTTCAAAGGAAATGTTAATAGAGCCATCAAGAAAAAGGGAAGCACGATTGTCGTTTGATGGAAAATGTCTCACATATGATTGTTAACGTCTAGGGAAGGTTTTTTTTGGTGTACATTTTATTTTCTCTTTGTCCTCCATCTCCTTCTCCTCCTCCTCTTCCTCTTCGTCATCATAATCTTTGTGTTTACTTTGTTCCTACGGTAAAGAGTGACAGTTGAACCTGAATTGAATATGACTATTAGCATATGGTAAGAAACCATGGTTCACCCTGTTTCTGTTAATATAATGAAATCGAGCACAGTTTACCACTGCAGAGTTGAAGTAACCTTCAACCATGTTCTTAGCATATACCAAACTCTCATTAGTATGAACTAAATTTGGAATATTGTTTATGCAAAGAGATTACTCTAAATTTAAGTAGAGGGTATCTTTTGAGTTGGACTTGAAGGAAACCAAGTTGTCCAGGAGAAATGCTGCTGTAGAAATGTTGAAGCAATCAAAACACGAACTTTCAACAAAACCTAAGTGTCTTGATTCAGAGTTTGTTATCCAGATTGCAGAACAGTTTAGTTAACTTAAAGTTTCTGTTGTCTACATAAAAGTATTTTCACACTTCAATTTACATTCTTTAAGTTAAAAAAAAATCCTCTTATTGGATGGGAATGATTAGCAGTAGAGATGGACTACCAAGGCCGGCAGGGAATTAGTCTGTCTTCTTTTACAAAGAAATCCTTTACTCCTGTTATACCTACCAAAGATACATGAATATCTCACTTTGTGTTTGTCTTTTGTAAGATGAGTTTTTAGATTGCTGTCAGTTTTCTCTTCTACAAATTCATGTGTAAGCAGAAAGTTGAAAGCTTTGTTTGATGTTAGTTTTATAGCATCGATCGCATTAAGGAAAAGGTTGTGTGTGTGTGTGCATATGTACGTGGATACACATTAGTATTCAATGTAAAATTAAAGATTATATCTAAATACTGCTGGAGTTGTAAGATAGCAATCCTTGTCTAGATACTGGATTTCCTTGTGTACAATTCTTATATTTGTATTCCCAATTTTTACATCTAGATTCACTTTTCAGGAAATCTAAGAATTTTGGTTCCAACAGATAGAAGGCTTTCTTATTGAGAGCATTTAGAAAAGAAAGAAAATGGTGAATAGGGAGTAGTATAAACAAAAAATGGAAGCAAATTTTGAGGCAGGTTCACAGTGAAGTCTTTTCCAAGACAACACTGGAGGAATTCAAAGTTAAGTTTGGTCTAAACCACACTCCCATGTTTATAAAGGAAGACGGTGGGATAATTTCCATAAGGTCCGGGAGAGTTAGGTAGACTCTCAAATACTGGAGTCAGTTCCTGAGTCAGCAAAGTAGATGTATTGTTCACTGAGAAGATGGCAGGTGGGAGAGTTGTCAATGCCAAATATTCCTAGACCAGTCTCTATTTGTTTTTTTTTTTTTTTTGCCTTTCTGAATTTGGTTTCTTTTTTTTTTTTATTTCTGTATATTATGGGGGTACAAATGTTTAGGTTATATTGCTCTTTCCCCCCATCCCCAGTCAGAGCTTCAAGTGTGTACATCCCCTAGACGGTGCACATCGCACTCATTATGTATGTATATACCCGTCCCCTCCTCTGCTCTCCCATCTGCCCAATGCCCAATAAATGTTATTCCTATATTGCATTTAGGTGTTGATCAGTGAAACCAATTTGCTGATGGGTACATGTGGTGCTTATTTTTCCATTCTTGTGATACTTCACTTAAAAGAATGGGCTTCAGCTCCATCCAGGATAATACAATAGGTAGTCTGCCATTTCTTTTTTATGGCTGAGTAGTACTCCATGGTATACATATACCACATTTTATAAATCCACTCATGTATTAATGGGCACTTGGGTTGTTTCCACATCTTTGCAATTGTGAATTGTGCCACTATAAACATTCGAGTTCAGATGTCTTTTTTATAGAATGTCTTTTGTTCTTTTGGGTAGATGCTCAGTAATGAGATTGCTGGATCAAATGGTCAATCTACTTATATCTCTTTAAGGTATCTCCATATTGCTTTCCACAGAGGTTGCACTAGTTTGCAGTCCCACCAGCAATGTATGAGTGTTTCTATCTCTCCACATTCACACCAACATTTATTATTTTGGGACTTTTTCATAAAGGCCATTCTCACTGGAGATAAGTGATGTCTCATTTTGGTTTTGATTTGCATTTCCCTGATGATTAGAAATATTGAGAATTTTCATGTTTCTTGGTCATTATTCTGTAGTCTTTTGAAAAGTTTTTGTTCATATCCTTTGCCCACTTTTTGATAGGGTCGTTTGATTTTTTTCTTGCTGATTTTCCTGAGTTCTGAATAGGTTCTAGTTATCAGCCCTTTATCAGATGTGTAGCATGTGGAAATTTTCTCCTTTTCTGTAGGTTGTCTGTTTGTTCTTGTGACAGTTTCGTTGGCTGTGCAGAAGCTTTTTAATTTGATCAGGTCCCATTTATTTATTTTGGTTGTTGCTTGATTGCCTTTGGGGGTCTTCTTCATAAATTCTTTGCCTAGGCCAATGTCTATAAGAGTTTTTCCAACATTTTCTTCCAGAATTTTAATAGTTTCACACCTTAGGTTTAAGTCTGTTACTCATCGTGAGTTGATTTTTGTGAGAGGTGAAAGTTGTGGATCCTGGTTCAGTCTTCTACATGTGGTTATCCAGTTTCCCAGCACCATTTATTGAAAAATGATTCTTTTCCCCAGTGTATGTTTTTGTCCTCTTTGTCAAAGATTAGATGGCTATATGAGGATGGTTTTATATTTGAATTTCCTCATATTCGTTATCTCTTTCAGTCTTTTTACCAGTTTTATAAAAATAGGTTAAAAAATGAAAAACTTGGGATTAATAAAAATTACATGAAGACTTTTAAGAAAATTTATTTATATGTTTGGATATAATGTAAGGCAAGCAATAAAAAATACAAATCACATATAAGGCTTCAATCTTGAGAATAGGAGAACATTTTTAAAAATTACATCTATTTGATAACTTCCTTTACTTTAGCCTTAGTCTGTTCTTTGAATCAGTGTTTACCAGATTGAGTCGATTAACAAATAGTGACTGGTTATAATTCTCCCTTTTTTATTATATTTAACAGCAGTGCTTGGGTCTTATGGAATAAGGTAATTATTTTACTATCTGATAAATGGAAAATAGTTTGTAAATAATTAGCCCATAAGATATTAATTTATATCCTTTCAAGATTCTCACATGAAGAATTTTATTTACCATATTTTCCTAAAGTATAGTGACGGATTTAAGAAGGTAGAATGGTGATGGTACTTCTTGTATACATCATCCTTTTACATACTCACAAAACTGGAGAAATGGAGGTATAAGTCACTATGATAAAATATATAATTAACATATAGTTATTATGTGCAGTACTATTCTAAGCACTTTACATATATTAACTTGTTTAATCCCCACAATACTCCTATAAGGTAGGTACTATTAGAATTCTAGTTTGTCAGATAAATAAATTAAGGCACAGTGAGGCCCAGCATTTTGCCAGAGGTCACACAGTTGGTAAGTGGCAGAGTTATGTTTTAAACCCAGGCCATCTGACACCAGAATCTGTGCTCATAACTATTATCTACAATTCACAGCTTCTCTAAATATGTAGTAATCCTTTCCTCCACCAAATCTTCAATGACCATGAATTTTTAAAAAAATATTAAAATATTATCTTTATTTCTTTATTATTTCAATGAAAAGGATAATGAGAGAATTCTCTTGATACGAGAAATAGTAAGGTACTATATCTGACAAGCATATAGCATGGGAGGGGAAATATATTTCCTTTCATTGTGCTACATTCTGTTACCAATCAAAACCACTAAATCTTCTCTAATCTTTTACTTTACATCACCTAAATATGTTTAATAATTTATGTGGCTTCCTCAAAGTATTGATCAACTCAACCAGAAGCATTTCTTGAACACTTCTTATTTTAAAGTTTTAACTCCATATATTAATATAAAGAGAAGTTAGGACAGAAAAAGCAATGATTTACCAAAATGAAATTCAAAACTATAAAATCATTGCTAACAATCAGAAGCCTGCAACCTAAAATTCCAAAGTAATGCATCTATCCAAAGTTAAAATCAATTTAAAAAAGCAAGAAAACAAAAAATAAGACCCTCTTAGGTACAAAATTAACTACATGGTAAATATGTCAGGCAAAGAATAGGAGAGTTTCCTGAGCTATGATAAAGGTAATAGAAAACCTATGAGACTGGGTATCTCACATTTCATGGTTCATTCAAAGCCTTAAAAGAGATGGTCAAAACTAAACAAACAAATAAAATTTCCTGGAACTGATTGATAGAAGATACATCATGAGATCAAGAAAGGTTTAATGATGAGATGTCATGACTTTCATCAAACCAGCCAATTACAGCCATCCAACCATGCAATCTGAATTAGTAACTGATCATTCATATGCCAATATAATACTGAGTTTCATGTTATAATTACTGGTTACACCAGGAGTCCTTTGGGATCTAGTATTATTTATGGTAATTATATTCACATGGTTTTACTCTGCAGCAAGCATTCTATTGCTTTGATTTATCAGATAGTTATATCTCTGTTTATCTTAGTGGCTAATAGAAACCTTTGTTAGCAAAACACCTTATCCAATTAGCCCTGGTCTGGAAGACGTAAGCCAGACACGTTTGAATGGAAAGACTCAGTGAAACCAAAGGGTGACATTTCATAGAATCAGCAATCCCGGCAGAACCTGATTGTTTTCCATCATGTGCACACTTGAAATCAAATGAAATACCTTTGAAATGGATTGAATAGGTCAGATTCAGAATTAAGGTGACATGTCATCCCTGTTTGCCTAGGACTGAGGAGTCTCCCAGGAAAAGTGACTTTCAGTGCTAAAACGGTGAACATCTCAGGCAAATAAGGTTAGGAAGTCATTCTACGCACAATGTTCTCGAGTTGGTCCACCAAAGCTGTGGTCCCATCAAAGCACTAATGTCATTTGCCCTTATCATGGGTTGTTGGGATAAAACTTGGATCTTTCTGTAGCTAATAGCCACAGATTCCCTTCCAGGTCTCTCAGGAACATTCAGGCATTGTGGCTTGTCATTCATTGTAAAGAATTTGGGAGTAAAGAAAGAGTTTGAGGTGGTCATGGACTTGATCAGCTGGAGGTCAGGATAGTGGAAAGAGAGGAAATGTAAATAAATGGTCAATGTTTGGCTTATAAGCAACATCAACGGACATGTGTTTTCATGAATGCTGGTTTCTTGGGGGTTGTCTCTTAGAATGTGAGAACCGATGAGATGCAGGAATTAAGGAATATATTATCACAAGCCTCAAATATTGTTAAAATTCATTTCCACGATTAATAGAATTTTAAAAGTAGCCAATGATCAAGACCTGAGTCAAAGTAAGATTGATTACTTGATGTGTTGCATGGTGTAGACAGAGCTGTGTGATCCCACAGGGATAGGAGCAAGCCCAACCACTTTATCTCAGCTCAGTGGCTACATAAACCCTTGAGGGGTAGTTTTTTCAGTGGCAATCAATGCCAAATTAAGAACCTGATTTCTCAAACTTGACAATTGATCTCCTTCGAGGTAAGTGATTTTTTTCACCACTGTGGAGCCAAATAAATCCAATTCAATCACATGCTAATATTTGTTGTAGACATTAATACTTTAGTATAAATGAAAGGTTAATATCCATTTTATGAAAGTCATCGTGTTAGGCTCCCCAAAGAACTAGACACCAATGGCAAACAAGAGATGACACATCCCTTAAAATGGCCGTGGCTCATTGTGAGTGGTTATGTTAAAATGCTTCATACTTTTTTCAAGGTCAATGCTTATGCCTCAAAGAAAGGGGAAATAGAGCTAAATGTTCCATAGTAGCTTAGGAAAAACTGATTGTTGTAAGATTTCACATGCAAGTTAATAAAAATTGCTCTATCACTCCATTTCCCTTTAACAACAGAGAACATTTCTTCCATGGAATAATTGTAAAGAGGTAGTATCAGCAATTTTCAGGTTGGGATTCCAAGGTTCAAAGAAATGAGGTTATATTCAAGGTTACCTGTGTCTTAGATGCCATTTGCATACAAAAGTGTTATCATTTATTATATAATTTATATTTACATCTCAGTCTTGTCTGTAACCAACTTATAGTAACCCTGATTTCAAATCCAGATTTATCGTTATTAATACACTTCTCTGTAAAAGTACTGACAATAAAACTAAGTGGGTTATTACTAGGAGTATTTGACAGCCTTTTGCTAAATTCAAAAAGACCACATGGCAATATACTTCCTGCTAGACAGCTGTCCCCATAAAAAATCTGATCTCACAAGAAGCATCCTTGTTGACCAGCTCAATGACCCACTTGTGTCTGGGCAGAAATCCATTCATTCTGGAGCTAGTACATTGCTAGGAAGCAAGATAAAAACCGCTCTTTTATACTCATACATTACAAATCATAATAAAAAATATAAAAAATTGTACCTCATTAATCTAAATTTGACATCCTTAATCGTCAATAGCACAATTACACAAACAAAAAAAAAGATATGAATATTTCTCTGAACATTTTAGGTGGTAGCTTCTATTTTTCTAATTTATTTCTCCATGGAACTGATGAGGGAAGAGCTTTGCTGTTGCTGGTTTCTTTGTGAAAACAGCAAAGCTATAAGGAAGTCTCTTTGATTATTGTAGATTGGTTCTCTTTTTTACACAATATAAGGATTCTTTGCTCTCAAGGTAAATTAACCTTAAATAACCGATCACAAATGGATAAAAAGAGGCAATGTCAGCCTACTATTCTTTGAAAACAGGAAATACACACTGCAGAAAACGACAGGGCTAAAGAGTTGCTGTCAGAATTCTTTGCCATCCTGGAGCAACTATGCACGCTGTCCTTGAAAACTGTGCGAAGTGTTCCTAATTCAAAGAGTTGTAACTGTCTTGTTCAATAAATGTTCTTAATATTAGAGCAAATGTGAAAAATATGTTATTTGCCCACTGGCTTTTAAAGAATTTTATTTTACACACCAGAGCCATTTCTTAGGTATCCAATGTTACTTCAATTCAAAAGGCCTAAATAAGGAAAAGCTAATACGGTATGGCTTACTAAAAAGATAGTGAACAATACTGACTAGATTCAAATAGCAATTCTATCAACTTTTTAGGGATTGACATTTTAAACATTATTTATTCCTATGGCTTAGTCTTCATGTACAAAAATTGCTTAATGCTACTTCATGGCATTAATAATGGCATTTAATCAGAACATGTATAAGGTGTCTGGCACAGTGCCTGGTTTGGTAAATATCTGTTCCATTTTGACAGCTCATAGTTCAAATAATGAAGGAAATCTCTCTTCCTTCTTGACTTATCGGACCTTCCTGAACATACCAACTTCTTAAGCATATTTTCTGATGACCAAGTAAGTAAATATTTCTCCTTTGTATACATGCCTGTACACTTATGTCTAATTTGGCATAAACTATGTTTATCATAGCCTATCCTATATTAAAGTTTGAGTTTTTTTTTTGTCCATTGGGGAGTCTTTTCTCCACAAGACCACCCCCATTTTAGAGCACAAGAAGTATGGTTTACTTTTTTTTTGCATAAAATACCTCACACAGCTTTCATCCAGCATAAGATGACTTTGTCTTTAGTTGTAACATGTTTGTTCAATGAATAATAGAACCACCATCAGTGGGCAGCTCTTAGCTTTGGCACAAGATGATGAGAATGATAGTTGTTTTATACCTCAAAATAATATATAGAACCCATCGAAAAAAATCTAAAAATAAATATAACAAAATACTCATATACTTAGACAAAGGATAGTAGTGGGTCGTAGAATGTTGCTGAAATAGGATGGGTGGCAAAGAAAGGGTTAAAGAGTGACCCAGTTGGAATGTCAAAAGGAAAAAGTTCAGAAAAAGATAAATGGGTGGTATAGGGTGGTTATAGAAGGGGCTTTATCCACTTCTGGGGAGAAGACAGGCAGGAGCAATCATCAGCATATTTTTGCCAAATGAAAAGAAGGCAAGATAAAGTGATTGGTGAGACACTGTCCATGTCTGAGTAAAGACAACTTCCTTTGATGTTCATTTTGGCCACGTCTCAGAAGGGCACAACTTTCTCATTCGGGGGCTTCAACTCCGTATGTTTCTTACTCAGTTATTTTTTGTCAGGCCCTAAAAATCACTGCAATGAAGTGATTTTCTCCTCTCGTGTGAGATTTCACGAATTCTCCTTGGAAAATTCAATATATTGAGTAAGTAAATATAAATTAAAGTGAGAATCACAAATATCACGTGCTTTCCTGGGAATGCGTCCTAACTGGAGCGTGTCCTTTCAGAGGTATTAGGAGCTCAGTGTTCCAGTAATTCCCTTCCCTTAAGCTTTTACAGGGCACTGCTGCTGTTGATTAGCAGCAAGAGTGGAAAGTGCAGGAAATCAGGTCGTCTGCTTGAACCAACTCCTGCTGCTCTCTCATTGTTCTGTTAGGCTTGGAGACACATACGGAGCGTACAGAGTCCAGCTGTCTTCAGGGAAGAGGCATTCCTGACTCCCTTCATGTGGGATGTTTATAGAATAGTCCTAAATGCACTGAGTAACACTCTGCGCTTTTGTTAGGAGAATTTGGAAAACTCACAAAAGAAACCAGAAAATAGTTGCTATTCTTATTGATCTTTTTTTTCCCACATTCCCTCCCTAACTCTATCTGAATTTCTATATGCTTTTCTTTTAATTAGGTAACTAAAACAGTTCACCAGATTTTTAGAATTGGCAACAAATTACTTTTTCACTAGATGGACTTTGCCATCTACTATAACAGCATTGAATTTAAGTTTCTTAAAATTAAACTTCAGAGCCATTATCTTTTTCCGTCTGTAACTGGAATGCATTTTGCAATATCATCGTTATTACTTGGATGATTTGAGTATGTATTAGTCACATATAGTCCCTGACATACTCAGATATCTAACCCGAATGTAAGAAACAAGTGTTTACTCAGGCATTGAAGATATCTGTCATTCTGTTTCTCTTCGCTACTACAGTATTTGGGGAAGACAGTAATATTTCCAATGTTAAAATTATTCTTTATTCTTCTAGACAATGTTGGGATCTTTCAGTAAATATACAGACCTGTAGTATTTTTCTCTCAAATCATTGAGATATTTTAGTCATCAAATGGACTTTTACAAAGTTTGTTTCTAATCTTGATTACTTTTTCAAAGTGAGTCTTCAGTGTGTCCGTGTGTGTGTGCGTGCATTTTGGAACCAAAAACCTGAGTTGAAATAAGGACTCTATAAATTAATAACTATAATTTGAAAACTATATGCTCTAAAATTTAAATTTCTATTATACAAATTAGAAGAACAGGCTTTCTTTTCTTTTAAAATGTTGTAGATATATAAGATAATATATTTGTACTATTTTTGTAATTGTTATCAAATTCCATATATTTGGGTTATTTTTATTATCTTTCAGTCAAAAAAGGTTTTATAAAAGGCATCTACTGGATGGGCACAGTGGCTCATGCCTGTAATCCTGGCACTCTGGGAGGCCGAGGCGGGAGGACTGCTTGAGCTCAAAGAGTTTGAGACCAGCCTCAGCAAGAGCGAGACCCCATCTCTACTAAAAGTAGAAAGAAATTAATTGGACAACTAAAAATATATAGAAAAAATTAGCCGGGCGTGGTGGCGCATGCCTGTAGTCCCAGCTACCCGGGAGGCTGAGGCAGGAGGATCGCTTGAGCCTAGGAGTTCGAGGTTGCTGTGAGCTAGGCTGACGCCACGGCATTCTAGCCCAGGCAAGAGAGTGAGATTCTGTCTCAAAAAAAAAAAAGGCATCTACTGAATTTTTATGCAAAATTAATCAGAGAAACACAATAAAATATCATACAAACCAGTTACTGACTCCAAAAGGGGTTTTAAATTATATCAATAATAATAATAATAATAATATTTGTAATTATAGAAGATAAATATATTCTAAGACTTTCTGTGATAACCCATATCTTTGTAGACAGATATCTACTTAACTTTCATTCAGATTTATTTTTTCTAGAGTATATTTTGTCAAGACTTGTCATAGTTGCCTACAGTGTTCAAAGATTTCTTTTATTACCAAAAGCATCATTATCTATAATTAATCACTATTTTCACCCTCACAAACAATACACACCAACTGGTATGGTTGGTCTCTAATTATACTTTCTCATTTTCCATGCTACTAGTATCCAATATTTTAATTCTATCTTCTCTTTAAACCCCGGTAGACCTAATTGTTGCTGTTATTTTCACATCATTTTACTGTTAGGAATTGTTTTGATTCATTTACATTGTTTACCAAATTATTTGATGATACATTCATTTGAGGAGGATGGTTCCTATTCCTTCCATTGTGTCAAATTTTTTCTATTGAAGAGCCTACTTCCCTGCTTGAATCACTGAATGTCTAAGAGTGATAAACCTTGATTTTTGTTTGTCCAAAATGTCTTTATTTTACCTTAATTCTCTAATAATATTGGGGACTCGGTGTGAATTTAAATTGATGGTGGAGCTAAGATTTAGGCAAAAGCGGGGACAGAGTGGAAGACCAGGATGTGAGTATTACATATTTTGACAAAAAACATGGAAGAAACATGATTTAAAAATAGGATGAAAGAGAAATGAAAATCAGAAGAAGTTGGTTGCTGTGTAGGTCACAGGCTATATTGGGGGAAAATTTTTATTTAAATGATAAAATCATGGCCGCTTCTGCATTTAATCTATTGCAATATATTGTTTTGGTTGCATTATACTGAAAATAAAATCAAATTCACCCTCAGAGTTATTTAGTTGCAAAATGCAGGAATATTTTAATAGCCATTTCATATGACTGTGGATAGTCTTCTTTGATACAATGCCACAAATGTGAAAATCCAGTTGTCTTCCCTTAAATCAGGCACCAAAGAAATTTTTAAAATGTAAAATGCCACCTTTGAACTATTTTAAAAAATACGCATTGTTTATAAAATATGTATGTAACATGTAATGAATTTATTATTGCCAGTCTAAAAAAATTAAAAAATATATGACAAAATCAAATACTAGAAGTCTAAGGAAAGAAAAAGGATATTATAAAATGTATTACTAAAAATTTACCACTAGAAAAACTATTTAAACATTTTTAAATATAAAATATATGCAAAAGAAAACATCACACAGAAACAAGTGCAATGAAGATAAAACACATACTAAATATAAGTTAAAATAATGAGCAATTTTAGTAAAATAAAAATTCTGTGTAAATATATTTATAAGCTTACATAAAATTGATACTCTTCTAGGAATACTGTGGGAGAAATAGCAAAGGTTATCATAGAATTCTGCCTCCATAAAAATACACCATGTCTAGATGGGTTCACAGAAGAATTCTATCAAACTTTCAAAGCCTAGATGATTCCAGTATAATTTAAGGTAGCTCCAGAATACAGAAAAAGAAAAAAAAATCCCAATATTTTAATAAAACAAGTATAGCTTTGAAATCTAAATCTAATAAAAAGCACATTAAGAAAAAATAATGACCAATCATGAACATAAATGCAATATACTAAATAATGTCTTAGCAAACAGAATCCAACAGAACATTCAAATAACGTATAATGATAAAGTGTTTTTTTCCTGACAATTCAAAGAGATTTCAGTATTAGGGAATTTATAATATAGTATAACTTATCACATCAATTGATAAGGAGAGAAAAAATATAATTATCTCCATAGATATTAAACAGGGCTTTGACAAAATTCAATACCTACTCATGAGAAAACACCCCAGAAAATAGGACAGATATTTCCTTAATATGTTTTTCACATGCACACATATGCATGTAGAAGGTCATATATATGTGTAAGTATACAAACATACACACGCTCATACATGCATATCAGAAGGATAAACCAGGAAATGTAGGAGTAGGGTAGGAATACAGTGGAATAGATAAAGGAGTGAGTCCTCTCTAAGCATACCTTTTTAAATAATCTTGCCCATAAAAATGTTTTATATAATGACAAAAGGAATTAAATCATAGAACATGAAAAAAAGCAACTTAAAATTGAACGCATATACAAACAACAAAAACAATAGCCACTTGAGTGTGTTTGATATTCTAATGTCCCCGGACTCCCTCTCTTTCATATGGTACATTTACTGCTCTGGATATGGGGTCCCCTGTTTGCTTCTTGTACCTGAAAATATCTCCTTTTTCTTTCAACCTTGAGTATATATTTAAAATTTTAAAAATTTTTGTAGCATTTCTATGAGCTTTAAAAGAGAATCTTTATTGAATCATTCTACCAATTTGAAAATACATTCTTAAGCAATTACATTTCTCCCAGTAAAATTTTTTTAAAAACAGCCAAAAAAAAAAGGAGTTAGACATATGTTTTTTGGCCAATATACAATTACATTTTTTTTTTCCTGAAATAGATACCAGGTATCAGGCAAGTCTCTCAAACATACGTTCTTACAAGGCAGTAAGCCGTGTGATGGGAAATTGTGCTATCTACATTTCCCCCAATGTGATTAGCAACTAATGCAGAGCTGAGTCTTGGGAAAGTGCTCAGTTGAAAAATACAAATATTAATTCATGGCTTGATGAATTTCTAATACTGAGAACAGAACAGAATGTAATTGTCCTTTACAGCAATAAATGATTAATCAGCTGAACCTTTGCTCTTTGTGGCTTGATATTAGCTATGACACTGGTATTACTTTGACTTGTAATAAGCCAGCCAATGATGATAATAACTATAAAAAATACCAGCATGTAAGGTTACCTTTTTCTCAGCACCTAATAAACACAATATACATAGCCCTAGTTTGCTCAATATCAAGCTACGTTGGCCTTTTTCACATCTATACTTGTCGTAGATATTGAAATAATTGTGTGACCGATTATGTATGTTAGGTCAGGCTGGCTCGAATCATAGATATGTTGATTTATTGATTCTGTCTGCTTACATTTTCTGAATGGTTATGGTATATTGCTTAGCACTTATTATTAGTTTTCTGAGATTGCAGACTGGACAGCAGAAAGAAACTCATCCATTACCTGGACTACATATTTCCAAATGCAAAGCTAGAAAATTCAACATAAACAGCCCTAATCAAGCAGCGAAAGTTAACAGAGCACCTCCTATGAGCAGGCACTGTTTTAAAGACACTACATGTACAGACACCTAATTCTCCAAGTCACAGATGCCAGGAACCATTGTTAAGTATAATTCCACATTTTCTAAGAGTTTCATAATTTATAAGTGGCCCGTTTGAGAACTGAAGGAATCTAAGATCAAGTCATGCTCTTAACTCCACCTTAATGCTTACTCCTATTCCACTAATGCCTAGTGTGAACATTTGTATCTTGCCCAAGATAAAGAGGAGTAACTCATTCTTCCGCATCAGTAATGGGGGTAAGTTTTTACACTTATTACTTTCTTTTCACAGAGGACTATCCAACACCTTGATGGGGTTGGGGCATAGCGTGGGAGAGAGGTTGGAGTGATGAACATACGTCATTGTACCATGGAAATGACCATTATGCTGTAATTCCTGTGATCAAACCCAAATGAGCAAACCTCGCTTTTAACTTCCTTAGAAAAACAGCAAATTTCAACCTACTTTCTGTGTCGTAGAATTGTTACTGGAACAATCGCTTCGAAATTACAGTAGCAGTTGTTCGAGGAGCTCCTTACAAAGCCTCTGCCACAGATGATTCATATCTTACAACCTTTCGCATTTATAAGAAAAATTCCATTCCTCATTGCAGCACTTTGAGGAAGTCCTTGAGAGATTTCTAACTCAATTCTGCAGACGCAAGAGGCTGATTAAACATCCAAAGTGAGGGTCCTTTTTCTGAACACCCTGGAGGATCAACCTTGATAAACAGTAACAGTGGCTGCCACACAGGCGGAGTCAGACGGCAGTGAGGCATTTTTTTACAGTTCCCCCTGCACTGTCTGCTAGATGCATTTGAAACCTAATTTTTAATTTTTTCATCTCTAAGCCTTCTTCGAGCAGACACTGGCAGTTGTGCCAGAATGTATGATGGTTTAATGAAGTTCAGAATTGCTTCATGGCCAAAAGCCAGAGAGAATAATCCTTGACCTGGATACACTGATGATTCTAGACTCCTGGAATGGAAAAGGGAAGACACTGATTTTCAAAATATCCCTTCTCTTTTATTCCCAAATCTCATGCTATTATGAGTTTAAAAATTAGAGTACAGGTATTTATTTTTGAGAGGCTAAATGTGTATTGATGTTTATATGCATTTGCATGTCATGTGTATGGAGGATAGTGGGAGTTTTCAGCACTTTTTATATATTTTGGGAACAAATGTTTACGTACAGCCTGGGCTAACTGTATGGAATAACACAATGGTGTTTGTAGCTGGATCTAATTACCAACAAAAAGGAATGTTCGAAGAGAGATTATTATTACTTGATCTGTGGTTTGTATACATTAAAATTAAACTAAGTAGTAGAGTTGTGGTTTTTTTTTAATTTTAGAAAGAGTATTATAACCATGAGAGATTTCAGTCTACATTTTGACGCTTTAAAAATATATATTTAAATCATATAGATACAGAACCTGTATTATCAGTAGCAACTTTATTTACTAAAATTTCCTGAAGGCATTTAATATATTTTCGAAATAAAAATAGTTTTATTTCTTAGTTTCACCCTTTTAGTAAAATTTTAATATAATTTTTATTTGCCTAGAACGTAAGAATACATATAATACAAAGTTACTCAGAAAAATGATTAATCAAATCATATTGACAGCAATGTAACTATTAAGACAGCACTACTTTGAGGAGCTCAAATAAAATATTAGGTGGAGTTTTGCAACATTTTCTTTTACAATATTGAAGCAAAAATCAAACTGCTTTTTTATGTTGTTTTGTGGTGTGGTAGCAAGCTTTGTTTTCGCACAAGATGAACTTAACTACCAGTTGTGTTACATAGTAAAAATTTACTATTTAAGTAAATATGCACAAATATATATATATATATATATGTATGTATATATCCAAGCACATTCAATACTAATTACATTAAAGTAAATTTGTTTAGAAAAATGTCTGGGAACTACCAAAAATTATTGACAGTTACTCATAGGTGGTAGCATTTTTGGAAACTTTTTTCAGGTTTTCATATTATTCTCAAGTTGTGTAATGATTATATATTTATAACAACTTTGATATCAGATTTTAAGGTGAGTCTTTAAAAAAAGACTGTCTCCCATTATCATTTTTGAAATTAAAGAAAGAGAAGACTTTAGTCAACTTGAACATGTAAACATTTGGGAATGTAGACAAAATCGTCACATGTCCATTTATAATATTTAGGCTTTAGTAAAATAAATAAAATCACACATTATGTGACATAATTGTGATTTTTTTTATTGTTTCACATCATGAAGTACTTTTTGAACTTAATATGAATCCTGGACAACAGATATTGGTATCTTCGTCAAAACTGTAACCACTTTTTACTTCATTATCACTGTGTTGTTCTAAGAACACTCTTCTAAGTTTTTGAAATATAGCACTTTTAAAACTGTTTATAATATTGTTACAGAAAATTTTTGTCCAAATGAATAAATTCTCATTTGCAGAATATGCTTAAATTTCCACCCAGTCACCCTGTAGTTGTGTATTTGTGATCCATACAATGCAATTCTTTATTGTGTTTCTTTGTAAAGCCTGTAAAAGAGATATGCTTAAATTGAAATCTCATATGGAAATCACTTCCTCAAGAATTAGAATTATTATTTAATACTAAAGCAGTTCTGAATCATCCACCTTTCTCTATATGTAATATGTGTGTGTATATATCACACACACACAAATTGTTCAGATGAACTTCATGAATATACCAACCTAATACTAATTTATATATATTTTGGCATTTTTTTCCTACAAACAAGATTTGGTGGTTCAATAGAAAGCAATTAAGAAAGAATTATGCTATAAATACTTCAAAATATTCTTATTATATTATATATTAAGGGTACTTTTGAGATTTAAAAAGTCTTTTCTTATATTTTGACATGGAGCAATACAAATATACTTTCTAATCTGTAATGTACATATGTTGTATCACTTGAGAATATTCAAGCTTGCTGTAGAGGAAAAAAACAGATGAGACTGATGAAATTCATAAGATAAGTTAGAACAGATAAATAGTTATTGAGTAGAATAAATAAGTGAACACAGAAAGGGAAGAAAGGACGAAGAAACACCTAATTACATGCCACACTAAATATAAGAGGCACTTACTATTCATCAGCCATTAAGCACACAAGAGGCACCTAAGGCACTGAATATTCATGATACACTTAACATACATAAGGCACATGAGTCATACAATAATCAGGAGGCTTTAATTAAGCTTCCCTTTGGTGATTTCCATTCAGGTACCAAGTATGCTCCCCAAGAAGCACACAGAATACAGAGCTGTTTGACCAGCTAATTGATGACCAGAGCTCTGGCCAGCCTGACTTACTTGCCTTTGCATCCCTCAAATAGAACAAGTGTGTGTCACTGACTCCAAGCATCCTCCACACTATCAGAGAGGCAGGACATCTGAGTATTGTATACCGTGATATTCTGGTTGTGTGATACTTCTGCTCTCTTTGCATTGCATCCTACATGTGCTAACTTACCCCATCCCTTGCACCTAGATTCTCTCTGCACGTGTTTCAAATAGATTAAATAAATCATACAGTATAAGCATTTTATTTCTGTCTGTTGAATGTTTTTGTCCTGTGACTCTAGGATAGCTTGCTTGACAGTGTACTTGGATACCATCATTGTATCCAGGTAATTGTCTTCACGATAAAAGGTATTTGTGGTCCACTTCAGATTTTGCTATCATCAAAAAAAGAATACATATTGTACAAAAGAAATACCAAATATGAAGGTTTACTGCAATATCTCTTCATATTTTAAAATAAAGGGAGAGTTTGTTTTGAAATTATTTTTTTCCACTGAGTTATAGATATTAGAGCAAAAATATTTAACTGTTTGGGGTATAAGCTGTGTGTGTGTGTGTGTGTGTGTGTGTGTGTGTGTATGTGGTGTGTGTGTGTGTGTGTGTGTGTGTGTGTGTGTCTGGAGGTGGCACCTGTAGAAAAATAAGATCCTTAAGTAATCACCTTATAAAAATGTCCATTCAAATATAACTAACTCCAAGAGACAGTTGTAGGTTTTGAGATGGCAACTTAAAGACTGAGAGACATGATGATGATCCTAAAACACAAGGAAACACAACCTGTCATATTTGAAGGGCCTGTCAGGAGGATTTAAATTTACAATTAGAGAACTCTTCTTTGACTTTTATTAGGGCTTTCTGAGAAGACTAATTGAGATCCCGTTGGGGAAATTTTATTCCGTGAGTGTCTCTACCTCCATGACACCACTACATCAAAGGTAATAGAATATGCACACTGATTGAATTGAACAAGAGCCTCTGTTGTCTGTAAGCTGAGGTGGTGAACTTGGAATATTAACCTTTCAGGCAACACAAGAATGTAAAATTTCTAGTTCCCTCTCTTCTAAAAATGTAAATAGGCTTAACATATTCACCCAAGCTGACCTGACAACATGTCACTATACAGAATTGTTTAAAAAACTTAATAGATTGATGTGCTCTATTTTGGATTCCAGTGAATTCCCTGAAAGATCTAGGGAAAATTCACAACATTATGTTACAACAAGTTATATATTGGCAGATTTTTAATTCTAGATTCTCCTATAAATTTGTAAGAGGGTATTTTATAACAATCTTTTTCACCCACATCCTATTTTCAATACAACTGATGTACTAATTCCATGTCCACTATCTCTAATATAAATAGCAAAAAGCTAAATATTTTTATTATGTTATGTTTTCTTTGCCAATTTTTTGTTTTCATAATTTAAAAAATCATATATGAATATAATATACATTTCAAAATGAAGACCACAATAAAAAAAAAAAACTATTACCCATGTTTTAAAAATAGTTATATGTAGGTATTTGTAGATTTTGTACTAGAAGTATGCATGTTTTATTTATGTGTATTTGTTTTTATTTATTTTAAATTAAACATGTATTACCTTGTAAGCTGCTTTTTTCACTTCATACCTCATTAATATATTTTCATATTGAAAATATTTTCATCAGTACCAATTATAATAACTGTAATTCCATTATGCATATAATGCATATGTGCATACATATGTATATATTTATAAATATTAATAATTTATATAAAGAGTATCTCAAATCAGAACTACCACTAGCAAAATTCTAGGAGTTCCTCTTTGTATCATAGTCTATGTGAATTGCTGCTCTCTCTAAATTTGAACTTAATGGGCCGGCCTCAAATCCATTTTTGATAATTCTAAGTGTTCATTATTAAATGACAGTATAATGAACATCTTTAAGGGTAAGAGCCCTTAAAAATAATCATAATAAGTTGCTTAGAAGAAAATCTTACATTTGGTATTGCTTGAACTAGGAGGAAAATATCAAGTGATTTGATATTATTGATCAAATTTTTTTTTAACAAATGACAAGTTTATCTCACCTACCAAATGTGTGTGACATTGCCCTTTAACTTGAGCCTTCAATGATGTATCATTTTATCATTAAAATAAATTTGTGTCAGTTTACTAAGTAAGATATAATACTATTTCAATTTATATTTTTTGTTTATTGTGTAGTTTGAAATTTTTTATGTGATTAACTTTAAATTTTATGTCTTGAGAGTGGAAGATCAAGATGGCCCACTAGACAAAGGTAGTATGTGCCTCCTCCACAAAGAGGAACCAGAATAGTGAGCAGATTCTCACACTACGAACAGATCATCTAGGAGAGAATGCTAGGATTCACCAGGCAAGCATTGAGAAGCACCAAAAGTGGGTAAGGAAATGGTTCAGGGCAACTTGCCTGCCTGAGGGGTGGCTAACAGCTGGGAGAAGCTCTGGGGTGTGGTGTCATAGTAAGAGAGACACCTCCAGAACTCCACTCACTGAGACAAGCTTTTACTATTTTGGCTACCAGACCACCCCCACCCCTACCCCATGCAGGTCTTGAGCCTAACATAGGGAACTGCTTAAAGATTGCACAGAGACATTGTTCCAGAAAGGTATCTCACTGGAATTCGACAGGCATCTGAGCCTAGAGCAGCTTCAACCTGGTGCCATTCTGTGAGCCAAGATACTGGGGAACTGTGGGTGTGTCTGCAGCCACTGCACCATCCCAAGGAGGGAGAGAGAAGCCCAGGCGCCACCACGTACCCCTGGGAAGGTCTCCACCAAGGTGTTGTGTGCTGTGGGTGAGACTGAGATGTCACAGACAGCATTTTCCAATTTCTCCCCCAGGCTGCCTCCCTGGGTGGGATCACAGCCTTTTCAGTTGCAGTTCCAAGGTACCATTTTATGAATTTGACACTGGGTGATGCCCCACACATGGGCCGAGTTTGGGCATGACTTGGCTATACTCCCTGTCTGGCTGGGGATGGGCAGAGAAATCAGGCTTTCCAGAACACATCTGGGGCAGTGCCCACCATGCTACAGCCATCTGCTGTGGACTGAGCCTTGAGCAAACTGCACTCCTCACAGTTTCCTGCCAGTGCAGCCTGCCTGAGAAGGGCCCCTTTCTCTCTGGACACACGCCAAGGGCACCATTTGGAGAGTTTGAAACAGGGCAGCACTTTCCCCTAGTGCTGAATTCAGGCTGATGCAGCCCTGCCCATCTGAGGAGGGAAGGGGAGCCCAAGCTCTCCTACACACATCTAGAACTATGCCCACTGCTCTGCTACAGGCTGCAGTGAAACCGAGATGTGAGTAGACGGCACTCCCCCCGGCATCTTACCTCGGCTGTTAGCCTGGAAGGGGCCCCACTTCCTCTACTTACAGGTCCAAGGTGCCAGTTTGGGAGTTTAAAGCTGAAAAGGGCTTAGCCTGAGGACAGAAGGAATAATGGAGAAATATGCCTCCAAAGTCATAACATTTGCTGACAATATGATATTATACCTAGAAAACCCTGAAGAATCCTCCAAAAGATTCCTAGAATTGATAAATGAATTCAATAAAGTCTCAGGTTATAAAATCAATGTACACACATCAGTAGCATTTCTATACACTAGTAACAACAAGCTAAGAACCAAATCAAGAACTCAATCCCATTTACAATAACTGCAAACAAATTAAATATCTAGAAATATATTTAACCAAGGAGATGAAATACTCCTACAAGGAAAACTACAAATCACTGATAAAAGAAAGTGTAGATGACACAAACAAATGGAAAAGCATTCCATGCTCATAGATTGAAGAATCAATATTGTTAAAATGCCCACACATCCCAAAGTAAGCTATAGAATCAATGCAATGCCTATCAAAATAACAATGTCATTTTTCACAGAATTGGAAATAACAACCCTAAAATTCATATAGGACCAAAAAAAGAGCCCAAATAGCCAAAACAATCCTAAGGCAAAAGAACATATCTGGAGGCATTATACTACCTTATTTCAAATTGTACTTCAAGGCAACAGTAACCAATACATCATAGTACTGGCATAAAAGTAGACTCATAGACCAATGGAACAGAATAGAGTGCCCAGAACTAAAGCCAAATACCTAAAACAAACTTTGACAAAGCAGATAAAAACATATACTGGGGAAAAGATGCCCTAGTCAATAAATGGTGCTGGGAAAATTGGATATTTTTCCATTCCCACTCATGAAGAATGAAACTGGATCTCCGTCTCTCACTATACCCAAAAATTAACTCAAGATGGGTTAAAAACTTAATTGTAGACCTAAAACCATAAAAATTCTAGGAGAAAACATAGGAAAAATTATACTCAACATTGGGCTTGGTAGAGAAAATTATGACTAAGACCCCAAAAGCAAATGTAACAAAAAAGAAAAATAAATAAATGGGATTCAATTAAGCTAAAAAGTTTCTGCACAGCAAAAGAAATAATAAACAGAGTAAACAGACAACCTATGGAATAGGAGAAAATACAAACTATACATCCAACAAAAGACTAATATCCAGAATCTATAAAGAATTCAAACAAATCAGCAAGAAAAAAACAAATAACCTCATTACTAAGGAGGCAAAAGACATGAACAGACATTTTTCAAAAGAAGAGAAGCAAATGACCAACAAACATATGAAAAAATGCTAACATCACTAATTATCAGGGAAATACAAATTAAAACCACAATGAGATACCAGTATAATGGTCAGTATGGCCATTATTAAAAAGTCAAAAAACAATATATGCTGGCTAGAACGTAGTGAAAGGGAACGCTTATACACTGTTGGAAGGAATGTAAACTAGTACAATCTCTATGGAAAACAGTATGGTGAGTTTTTTAAGAACTGTAAGTAGATCTATCATTTGATCCAGCAATCACATCATTAGGTATCTCCACAAAAGAAAAGAAGTCATTTTTATAAAAAAGACACCTGCACCTGAATGTTTATCGCAGCACAATTCACGATTGCAAAGGCACAGAACCAACCTAAGTGCCTATCAACTGATAAATGGATAAAGAAAATGTGCCATATGTATACCATAGAATTCTTCTCAGCCATCGCAAGAATGAAACAATGTCTTATGCGGCAACTTGGATTGAACTGGATGCCATTATTCTAAGTGAAGTAACCCAAGAACAAAAAACCAAACACTGCATGTTCTCACTTACAAGTGGGAGATAAGAAATTGATATGCATGGTCATACAGAGTGAATTAAGGAACATTGGAGACAAGGGGGAGGGTGGGATAGAGATACAGGATGAAAATTACCTATAGTATACAATGTATACTATTCGGGTGACAGGTATATTGAAAGCCTAGATTTCTCTACTATTCAACTGAGCCAAGTAACAAAAAAACACTCGTACCCCCAAATCTATTTAAATTAAAAAATTAATTAATTAATTAATTAATTAAAAATATAATCAGAGTATTTTGGAATCTGTGGAAGTTTGGGTGAGATTATGAAATGTTAAAAGTTTAAGTGATCAGCATACATGTAAATGACTAAAATCTAGTTTCAGTCCAGTATTTTGATCTATTGTCTCCACTCAATTTATTGTTTATTTTCTTATGCATATATCAGTGATGGGTATCTAAGATAGCTTAACAAATACTCCAAATATAATATTTTTAATCTCAAAGCTTAAATAAAAATAAATGATATGTGTTCAGCATTTTATCAAGCTTCTTCTCTGAGAGATAAAATTTAATTTGGAATTCATTTTCTCAAAGAGTAATACTGTTATCTCAAACATCTTTCTCAGACCTGTGTGAGTTGATAGAACGTACACACAAAACTGAAACTTAAGATGCTATTTATTGCCATTTTTATTTTTCCCTGCTTTAATTAAAGTTTTCATTGGTGATGAAAAAAATAAATAAATGTTATATATTATTTGATGAATTTTTCATTTATAAACTCTGGCCATTGATATTTCAGAGCATTTTTAAAAATGTACTTATTGATTCTTAAAAGCTTTTTGTTCTCATAATGTAATCATGTAAGTTATTTCTTTTTTCAAATTTCTAATTTGCCTTTTAGTTTTTTTAATTTTTATGCAGTTCAATTTTCTCACATTTTAATCTGTATATTCCTCCTTTTCTGTACATCAATATATAAATTCATGTCATTTTTTAATTCATTGTACATTAAACCATTCTATACCACTCTTTATACCTTTCTATTAACACTTGATTGAATAAAGAGTGAAGTTCTCATGCATTACCAGTGTTTTTCATGTGTCTTATGTTCTACCCTATCTACCTAGCTAGTCTTGTTCTAGATAAATTGTACAGGGTTTCAATAAACATGTTCAGGAATTTTATGACTCTCAGATTTATTTCTCACACTTGACTGTCTAAAATGTAACTATACTGCAAATATGACCATATAAATTCTACTTTTCCCTTCAAGATTCTCAATAATATTCCTCACCTGATTATGTCTTGGTGAGAATCCAAAACATAATTAAATTGATCAATAACATTTAATTTCTGTTTAGTGATTCTCTCAATTATAGGAGATATCCCACTAAGTCTTCCATTATGTTTAATTATATCTAACTTTATTTCCCTATTAGCTTATTTAATATTTATATAAAACTATTATTTAGGGTTTTCAGTTATTAGATAATAAGCTGTGAGGTTAAGAGCTCTATCTTCATATATTCCTGTGACCTATAGCTCAAAAAGAAATATTTTGCTAAATATAATCACAATTTTAATATAAGTAGAAGAATAAATTCATAAAGTAGCTTTAACCCAAAAAATTATTATCAGAGAATTGAAATTCTTTACAAAGGTACTAAATAATGGTTGCTCTTAAATTAATTTAGTCACACAACATACAATAATATACTTATATATCTACCTAAAACTTCCACACTACTGTTTTAAGATAGTGTAAATATTAATATATTTAGTCAACTTTTATGGAGTGTTTACTTATCACATACCAAACATTTTTTTCTCTTTGTCATCAAAATGATCATCTAAAATGAATATTATTTAATTTTATCCCTGTTTTCAGATAAGAAAATTGGGGATCCAAAAAATATAAATACACTTTGCAGAGCTAGAATTCTAATTACAATAACCATATTCTTTTTCATGTATAAGGGTGCCTTCCTTGGCTTGCCTTTATTAAAGTTTCCTGGGAGGTATTTATTTACATAAAAAAGGGTAACCAAAACTTTCCCTTCATTTGAATATATCTTGTGGGCCTTCACTGAGACCCTCATGCTGGAAATGATCTGAAATAACCAAAGTGAACTAGAGCTGTATAAAGAACTTATGAATTCAGGTCCATCCACAAAAACAATTTAGAAGCATCACAGAAAAATATCATGGTAATGAAAATGGCCCTTATTTTCTTCTCAGATGGAGTTTCGGTTCACTTTGTCCTGAAGAGAAACAGGAAGTATAACTGTCACTTGGGCTTTAAGTCACTCTCATTGATATTTCAATGATTAGAGGTTGATAAGTGAAACCTTCCAATAGCCATACCCCTGAAATGACCTGCTTTTGATAGCTCTGAATATTGCACTTTCCCTATTGGAAATCCATTAAACTGAGACTGAAGTAAGTGCATGCTGAGTGAAAATGATAAGAAATTGAACAAGATAATAAAGGAAATCAGAAGAGTCCAGAGGCCTGTTGGAATGTCATTTGAAGCTGCTGAATTTGTCACTGTTTGCATTGGAATTCATCGGATTCATGAGAAAGAATGACATTTACTTATTAAACATTCTTTTATTTTCCAATTAATATATTAGTAGTGACAATGTAGAGCTACTGGATCTAATTTGTCCTTGCTTCTTAATTTCTTATTCTTAAGTCCAGCAGTTCTCAAACTGGCTGATGAATGTTTGCGGATTCATCAAAATGCAGATTTCCAAATCTTGCTCACTAAATCCTGAGACAAAATAAAGTCGGGCTTAAGCAATAACATTGAATATATTTATATATATATTCAATTTTATTGAATATATATATAAGTATTAGGTATCTATATTTCACTTTTCAACTTCATTCAACAATTTTTGATTATATACCATATGAAAGTTACTTCAACTATAAAATATCAAGTAGTTCACTGACCAGCAAGGATGACAAACATGGATATTGTTCTTTGCAAAAACACTTGATGAATTCTTCAATAAAAGCATCAGTCAAATACTGTGGTATCGCAAAGGAGGTAAGATGTTCTTTATTTTAGACTAATGTAGTTTGAATAGTTTTTCTGTATCACAGATTTTTGTAAGACCAGCCTCCATATGTTTAGGAAAAGTTAGTTTCTCAGTGCTCTACTTCTCCTACATTACGCTTTATAAATATTTGAAAGTTTCCCACAGAAGGCTTTTCTACACAAGTATTGAAGATCTCAACTTTTGATTGGTCTTTAAAGATTATGTCTTTGTGTCAACCATAATATTTTTGGATTCAATAAAAACAGAACAAAACACAACAAAAAATTAACAAAATATGCAAAAATAAAAGTTTCCTTGGATGGTCTAATTCACCAGTTAGATGATTTTAGGCCCAAAGTCCAAGATAAGAGAGAAAGAAGAACAAGAAAGTAGAAACAGTAGTTTCTCCATACATTATGCTCATGAACTCTCTCTCTCCGTCATAAAAACAAATAATCTTCCAAGAAGCTTCCCGCAGGCTTTTCTCAGTTTCATTTGCACTAGCGGATCATCTGCTCACCATCACTGAAAATGAGGAATGGCATGTCCAGATCAATCAAGGTGGACTCTCTATGGTTGTGGGAGGGGATGGAAGGAAGGCGAATAGATATTTTCCCTAAGTGTACTGCTAGTTTAAACTATAAACGAGATCAGATTGGTATTCTATAGAATGAGCAGAATTGGATTTGGATAGACAAGTAAGAATTTGGATTACTAATTTCCAAACCGAAGTATTCGGTTTTTCATTGATCATTGTAAAAACAAGGGGAAAGTGATTTGGTAACTTAAAATACCAGATCTGTAAAATAAATCTTTATTTTAGGCTATGTGATATTATATCTGATGTCCCATTAAATTTGTAATTCCAGGTTGACAAACTACCTACTCTAAGAATACATCAACTGCTAATAAGGAAAGATGGCTTAAGCACCTGCTGAAAAGAAAAGTAGATAAGTAAGACTTGTATAGATTACTAACATTCCTAACCCATGGAAGCTCTAAAGAGGTCAACCATCTGCTTTACAATCTAAAATCTGTAGCTGTGACACTACTTAACAACAGTCAGAAAATACAGGATACCCTACATGCCAACATCAGTATAAACTAGAAATTTTAGTGGGAGGACAGTTTCAAAATGAAGTAATCTTCCTTTAAAATTTACATATGTGTGAAGAATATCACCCCAGGGTATGAATGATTTTTTTTTCTTGGTTTATTTATTATTTTAATCTTTTTATGTAAAGTCTGCTCAAATTCCATTGATTTGGCAGCTTAGGCTAATACTTCAGAATCTTTTGACTAATTCTATATGGGCATGAACCTGCATATTGAAATTAATGGGAGTCCTCAGAATGAATTAGGCAAGAGCTAAACCTACTAAATTTTGAGCATCATGACAGTGAGAGGTAAAGAAGATTGCTTGAGACTATTGAAAAAGAGAAAAGACAGAGGGAGTGGGGGGCTGAACAGTGATTTATTAGTAGTAATAAACTTGGCCAAGAGACTAGCAGGCCTTAGAATTAATCTTACCCAAGAGATCACAATGACAGTTCTCGCAGAGCTGGTTTTAAGCAAAACAGAATAGTTTCTGAAGAGC
This sequence comes from Avahi laniger, assembly GCA_963575035.1. Lineage (NCBI taxonomy): Eukaryota > Metazoa > Chordata > Mammalia > Primates > Indriidae > Avahi > Avahi laniger. Next base: position 26,296 of record CAUYSK010109204.1, on the reverse strand, counting down.
CGAGGAGAGATATGTTCCATACGTGGCCATGGAAAAGTAGGTCAGTAGATCAAATGCTGCCTTTTGAAGAGTAAGACGGTGGGTGCTAGGGAAGGGCAAGTGTGACTTGGGTATAAAGAACTGTTTCTATGCATTGTGAATAACGAGGAAAGATGAGGTGTAACACTTGTGTGATACATATAATGCGAGAGCGCATATTAATGATACTTCCTAAAGTGTAGGGACAGAATTTATAAGTGTTTCTAGAGCACCTGCTCTTTGTCTGCCACTGTAATAGAGGCATCAGCAACTTCATTGTCACGTTTCCAAGTCTCTTAGTTTATGCTCAGCCTCAGGTTTAAAACTAACATGAAAAAGACAGACTGGAAAGCTTGCCTTTATGTACACAAACACTTATACACGTTGGTACTTTGGGGTGACATTTGTTCCCTGTCAGCACTTCATTGGAGACTTAAAGTTCCTTTATGTTGATTTTGGCAAAGAGAGAGCCAACAAAGGCTGAAACAATAGACTGAAATGCGTAATGCGTTATCCTTGATCGTGTTACTATATTTGCCTTTCCCCTGGAGTAGCCAGAGCTGCTGCAAAGGGCTGGAACACTTGAGCCCTTGTTAAGCCATATACACCATGCCTAAACAGTTGTTGAAAAGCTAAAAAAAAAAAAAAGAATGTATTCAACTAGTTTTTGCCCAAGGACAAACTAATATTTAGCTAATCTTTATTAGCAGATTGCTCCCAAAGTAGAGTAGAATCCAATCAACTACAAAAAGCTGAGTATATTACACAAATACTCCCAAACTTATTTAAAACAAAAGTTATAACTGATTTGGAATTATATAGACATTAATTTAATTCTATATTTCTAGGAAGCAAAGCTTCTCTAGAAAATATTAGAAGCAATTATAAAAAAATTAAGCCTTTATTAGGTTGAAAAGCCCCAATTTAATTTTTATTTTGAAAGTCATTAGTCAGATGCCTGCTTACTATGCAAAGTTATTTCATAAACATAATTGAATATTTTAATCTTTCATAAGTCAAATTACTGAGTAAAGGGAATAGAATATCCAGTATTTAAAATGTATGTTTTTTTCTGTCTTTGAAGAAAATTATCATTTTTGACTCATTATTTTTGACATACAAATTATAAAAATTGATGTTGTGCTAGGTTTTTTATATTGTGGATGGATTTTAAAATAAAGGGAGATAATATAAAAATAAAGAGTCTGTATATTCCTTTTACTACATTTGAAAGAGTTGTTTTTAATTAATTAAAGACACAAATTAAGTCCTTAGATACTTTAAACATTAAAAGTCCCCACTGACTTCTATGAAGTATGAACTTATCCATATTGTCAGCTATGTTAATAATAAAATGTTAAAAAATGCTAAATCGAAGTTATGATTTAATAGGTATGCAAATTAGGAAAATGCAAAATATTTAAATGTATAAGAGCATGATGATTTCCTAGCTCAGGGTTACTTATGAAAGGCATGAAGTTCAAAGTTCTTTATTTCTTTTTTTGGAAGTTATCTCAATTAACTAAAAAATCACAAGAAACATTTTTGGCAGTGGCTTAAGCCTATTTTTCACATATCCATCACAAGTAATGAGCTAAGGGATTTTCCTCACATGTTGCCATTAACATTCACCTTTTCATGAACCTTATGCTTAGAAAAATAACAAAAAAGAAAAATTTCGGGAAATGACAAAACGCAACAATAGGTATTTAAAATCCCTGTGCATAGGAACCTTAAGTGTATCAACAATGTGATCATCAGTGAGCATTAGTCCTCGGGGGATGCTCATGCTGCCTAATGGACTACAGGAAGGCTTTCAAAGAGCCAAGCCTACTGATCAGCCTGGAGAAATGTTTGCTGGGAATCATTGCTTAATAGAAGCAGCTTTCTCCTTTGCCAGGAACTTGATTTTTCAACACGTCTCTCCAACAGATAGAGCCTTCTGAAATACACAGTTTGGTCCCATCGTGGAGGGTTGAAAACTCGTGAGTGGAGAATGGCATTCTCACGTATGGGTGGGCTTGAAATCTACCACTCAGCAAAAATTTCTTACTTGCAGCTATCCCTTCTCCTTTCTAGGCAAGTGTAGACAAGAAATAAATATAAACTCACATAACATTTTAGCATTAATCTACTTACAACCTTTTCTTCATTAAACAAAAGAGTCAGGAACAGATAACTGACTTTTTTTCCTTGTCTTAAGGAGAGGTAGATGGTTGGATAAAAAAACGTAAGTTGGGTTAAGCAGACTTTCTTTTGAAACCTGTGTTATTTTTAATGCTTAAACCCATTGAAAAAATCATGTAAAGTTTGTTAGAGGAAAAAAATAAAGAGACATAAAGAGAGGGAAAAGGACTAAAAGAGATTTTCCCAAGCTAGGGGGAAGACAGCACTGAAGTTCCCTTAAATGGTGGAAGACCGTGTCCTGTTCCATGAAAGTTGACAAGCCTCCAAGCAAGGACACTGTACGAGCAGCTGACTTTCACTTGTGTGTGGCTAACTCTGCTGTACTCCTCTTTGCCTCGTCAGCACTCACCGGAATCTGCAAAGGAATTTTTCTAGCAAGTTGGTGAAGGAAAAAAATAAGTTGGGTTTGGTGTACAGACTGTGTCGTGTGGCATGCTGGCACTCACTGCATTTGGTGTCTGAAGTATTCCAGCTCTCTTCAAGGATGTTCCTGAAAGACACTGAGAAGAAAGGGCTTTCCCGTTAGCAGAATATCAACCAGAATGTCTCACTCTCCATCTCTTCTGTGTGGAGATGTAATAAAATGAGCACGGATTGTCATAAGTCATGAACAGTCGCTAATTATCTGCATGGATGTTTAGGACAAAGAAGAAAATATTAAAAGTCTGCAAAGGAATGGTCTAAGCATACTAACTTCAGCATTGTGTTTCATTTAAATGTTATACATATACATATGTGTGCGTACACACACACACACACACACACACACACATAGAGAACCTTACCGTGGACAGTACTTTCCAAAAGCCCATGGACAAGACGAACCTCAGTGGATTTAAATTAACGTCCTCCAGTCACTCGACTGCACATTCAAGGACCTTCTGAACAAAACATCGCTAGTGACAACAGTGGAAGTTATGCAGGGCTCAAAAGTATGGACTTCTCATTCACTGCGGTCAACTCCGCAGTTACCACTGCCAATGCTTGGTGCTAAAAGTGTCATCAAACATAACCAATTCTGAGACTTCAAGGTAGTATGATGTCCCATGGTGACCAATTTGTCACCTGGTGGCAAACCGATTTCAGTGAAATACTGGAAGGAAGAGTAATTATCTTTACCAGTATTTTTTTGTTTCCCCTTTTTCCTTAGCTTTTGCTGGCGCCATTATTTGAAGAGTTGTGGAATGTTCTAAGCCATTACTGTGTTGTCAAACACAACGGTCCTGCAGATTGAGGAACTCAATTTAGCGAACTGTGTTAGTCAATGGACCAAGGCCAGTGAGGGTCACTGGTGTTATGTACCCATTCATCGGAAGCAGTGACCTTATAGACTGGAATTATTCCTAAGAAGATTTAGTTATAATGTTAGCTCTAAGATAACACTTTGCTTGGGTTTAAGGTGTTTTTCTGTCAGGAAGTAATACTGAAGTAGTCCCTGCTATAATTGCTGCTATAATCAGAATATAGGACCTGTGGGTGGAAATTAAAAGAAAGCTACACTAATACACCTAATAAACAACACACTACATATTTAATGCCTATCTCCACAATCATGCTCTCTGCTGTGTTAGAGGTTTAGTAATGTAAGAAGGAATGGCTCCACTAAAAGAATAAAACAATGCTCCATTCAATTGAAACTTCCCATGATCGACTTTTCCATTGGGTTTAGAGAGGGGAGAAAGCTTACAATGTTACCTAGGGTAACTAACTGTAAATGTTGAGAGAAAATAAAGTTAAGCTGTGTTTTGCAGGCATCCATATACTTATGTGAAATACAACTTCATTTTCATCTTTTTCCTTTTTGCGTATTATTTAATGCTTCAGCTGTTACCCCTAGAACACTGTCCAGCTATATCACTGATAGTGTTCGACCTTGCCATATTTCCTTGTCCACTCTTTGGAGTGCAGTTTTTCCTCATGATTTCAGCAGCATCACTGTATCATATCAGAATAATGAATAATAATCCTACGGACGACACAATAGCAGAGATATCCATCATTTTTTAAAAATTTTAAAGCCCTTTTTTTGTATTAAGTATAATCATGTGGTTACAAACATTCACATGTTATGCGTTGCAAATACTTTCCAAGCTTACTTACCTTCTACTTTGTTTGTGTAAAACTTTTTTCCCTCTCATTCCATCGAATCTACCACCTTTTCCTTTATGTTGGCTTTTAAAGCTATGTTTATAAAGTTTTTCTGCCATAAAATTATGGAAATATTTACTTATACTTTCTTCTAGTACCTTTTCAAACCATCATATTTTATAATTTTTTTTTATTGGCAGGTAATGCTTAAACAGACATCTTTCCACACCCACTTTCAGCTTCACTGAGTGAAATAAATTTGAGGAAAGTGAAAGAGGGGGTAAGAGCTAGTGTGGGGCTATTTTGATTCAGGTTTGTAAAATGGCAGCATAAAGAAAAAGCCACACTAGCAGATCAATCCAAATCAAAAAGACAGGTGTCCAGTTGGTTGCATCAAAATATTCTATTTCCTTAGTTTCTACCACAAGAAATATAAAGATTTCCATTTCCTCCCTGTACAAGATAGAGCATCTTTCCTACTGGTGAATTTGGATTGTAGGTGAAGCTGCACACATAAATGCAGAGATTACCGTGGTTAGAGAAATGAATATAACGTAGATGTAAGCACGAGAAATAGCTTTCTCAAGGAATACCCAGGATATTACTCTGTGTGTGTGTGTGTGTGTGTATGTTTCTGTCAGTCTGTCTGTCAGCTTGACTGTAAAAATTCCAACCAATACCATGCTTTTCATCAATCTTATCATAATACCATAATACCTTTGAATAAATGATGGGGCAACAGTCTCAATATTCTTGCAGTGTAGGTTGCTGGCTTCCCACACCCCCATTTTTGTTTGGCATTTGAGAAAAAAGAAAGTAGATGCTTTTAAAAGCTCCGCTAAATATCTACTCTTCAAATTCCTTTTAGTCTCAGTTGCCAGATATTTTTCTTCCACAAAGAAAGAAAAGTAGGTAGCTCTGCTCCTACCTATAACCCTCATCAATAAACACAGTAATACAAACTTCTTTACATCTTAATAATTGCCAGGCTAAATTAACAAGCTGCTAATGTTTTGATTTACAAATTGGAGGCCCTTTTGGTTCGCCTGGCCTTCAAGAAGATTGAGCTGTCTCCTTTCTTCCCTGAAAGTAAGTAAATGACTGTTTATTCATCCCCTTGATTAGAAGGCTGCCCTCCAGCCAGATAAAAGAGGTTCCATAATAAATGTGAGACTCCCATGTTTTGTTTTGCTTTCTGGATTTAGTACCAAACATTAAAAGGAATTGGAGATTGATTTTTGTTTGGGGACCAGTGCCAGATAAAACAAGGAGTGAGCAGGCAGGCCAGTTTGTAGACGTGAGCTCCTTTATAACAAGAAGAGGATTTGAGTTTTTATTTAGCAGCAACTGGGTTATTCCAGATGTATGTGACGGGGTGCATGTGTGTGCGTGTACTTGTGTGTGCACACATGCACACGTGCTCATGCACATGCTTCCCAGCCTCAGCAGGGCTTCCTAATTCATTCTCTCTGATATTCTGTTGGTAGCTGTTATTGTCAAAGATCAAAACTGCATGTAGCTCACCCATTTCTTTAGTCATGGAACTAAAAAGTGTCAGTTGAATTTCCTTTCCTTAAGATCAGTTGCACAGCAATACTACGGGGATCAAAACATACACACACACACACACACACACACAGATACAATAAGATGAGCAAGTTCCATACATACATTATTTATGGACATGCACATGCTTATTTTTTTCTTTTTCTCTCCCCCTTCTCTCCCACATTTTGGAGGACTGCAGGGCTTCCTTTGCTATATAACTTAGTCATTTAGCAGCGCGTCACAAATCAATTTCTTCCAATTCATCTTCTTTCTCCTCTTGCCTTGGGGATGATCCTGTGTCTGCTTTCACTTGCAGTGGAACTGCTCTGCTTTCTGAGTTGCTGACAAATTGGCCTGTAATGGGAGTAATGGATGCAGCAGTCTCCTGCCTCCTCAGAGCAATTTACATGTCAGGCCTAAAGTGTCTCCTCTTTACATTCCTGAGCCCAGAGGAGTACCCAGTCGCAGCTACTAATGGAGCTGCTTGTACAAGTGCCTAAAGTCAATGGATCAATAAATAAAATTATCTCAGTTGCTAAGAGTAGATACCACACTTTGAAGCATAGACAAAGGAAAGAAATGGGGTAGACGGGAAAGGGAAAAAGGGGGGAAGTGATAATGTAGTTGAGAATTGATATTTGGGTTCACAATCCCGTACATTTCTAACCAGTATACCAGATAACAGGATGTGCTGTAAGCTATATGATTCATTCAATCTTATAAAAAGTTTTGTTTGTTTTTGGAATAAGTGAAAGTGATATCTACATATTTTCCCTCATTTGCAGGACTCCCTCTCCAACTCTACAAAATGGTGCTTTCATCATGCATTCTCTTGAGTCTTCGAAAAATGGTCTCATAAATTACTCAAATTCCTGAAGACACGGAAGCCACAGTGGAGCTGGCCTGTAAGATGTCTGCAGAGACAGGGCAATGCTCGATGCAGGGATTCAGTTATTCATTTACTCATTCATTTGTTCATAACAAAAGAGAGAACAGAAATAAAGTGGTGGAGCATGGAGTGTGCTCGTGGGATGGATTTTCTTTGATTTTCCTTTCCCTTTCGCAAAATGAGCAGAGTCCACATTGTTTTTTGAATAGCACCATAATGTATGCATCTCAAATCATTCAGTTAATTTAATGAGCTTTCATGTTTCATGTCTTATTGCTTTATTACTGATATTTATGATGCCCTGCCATAAAGGCCAGGATTCATTCATTCCTTGACTCATTCCATAAATATTCACGGACTGTCTACTGCGTTCCGAATGCTAGGAACAGGACTAAGGTTACAAAAGGCAGACATCCCTGCTGTAAAGGAGGTAACTTGGAACTAGTGTGATACTACTTAGGTGCATCTCTATTTAGAATAATTCCAAGAATTTGAAATCTAAAGATGAATAAGACTCGCATCCTGCCACGAAGGTTAACAGTATATATACAGATAAGTATATATCTGTGTAATAAATGCATGGAGCCATAATCACTAGGTACACAAGAACAACATTTAATCCAGATTGTTCTATTGTTTTATGTACACATAAATACAGTTTGTATCTTTATTTTCTCTAAGTTTTTCTTTCCAGTTTTCTTACCTTGGGGAAACACACATATTGATCAAAAGGATACTATTTTACTTATTCTCTTTAAATAGGCATTGCCATCCTTTTGGGTAGTCAATTAAACTTAGCATTCATGTCTCCTGACTAATAAACTTTAGGAACAAGTTTATTCATATAGCATTCCTAAAAGTTTATGAGATTCGTTGTTATACGATGAAAATTACTTATTTTCCTAACATTTCTTCGTTATTTAAATCCCCTATCCCTTGCCTACCTCAGTAGTTGGTGGGCCTATTGGGAGGTAGTATATATGTAATTATCTTCTAACAAATCCAGAGGAGTTTCTTTAGGGCTAGAACTATTATAGCTCTCAGGAAGTCATCTTTCTTTTAAAATATTCACCAAAATGCCACCTTCTGAAAAATATTTATCTAATTTTTCACATCAAATTCTTATCATTGTTCTTCTTTAACAAATTTAAACAAAACTAAACTAAACCCAATTCTATTGGGCCAGATTATTCTTTTTCTTTCTTTTTTTTTTTTCTTTTTGTAGGATGTGATTTGTCTTTTGACAAGCAGTGATATATTAGAAAGTTTTGTAGAAATGAGATTTACATATCTTTTATCAGGCTCTGTCCCTATGAGGAAAACTGTCACTAGGATAAATATCCTTCGTGAAATTGTGAGTTACAGTTCTCTGGGGGAAAACATTATACATGTGGGTCACTGTTAATAGGACGTGATTAACACTCTTTGAAGAAAATCATTCAAGGTCAGTAAAAATCTTTTGGTAACAAATTTACTATAGAAATTAAAGTGGGCTTTCAATTTTCAACTCAAGGAAAGAGGACATGTCAGATGCACTGGCCCCTAGGAAGATGCATTTGAGTTTTGTTCCATTGGGGAAAAGAGTCAGTGACAAACCCTTTTGTGACTTTGCTGATATCTCAACAGAACTGCTATTTAGTGACAACAGAATCAAGAGGGATCTGGTCCTTTCAGAAGCCTGGTGACGTCTTTGACTGCAGACCTGGAGCATGCTCTGGGGTGCTTGAATCAGCTGGTGCTATCGTAAGCTACCAAACAGACATGCTAATCTGAGTATCAATCAGATATAAACCATTTGCTCCCACAGATTGGAAGTCCCAGGAATATCTGTATATACAAAAAAAAAAAAAAAAATAGGAAGACTGTGTATTTCCAAGTTCTAAATTCAGTGGAGCAGATATAATTATCAGTTTAATGAAATGACCAGCTGGTATTTTGACAATTCCTTATCTGGATAGATAAGAAATATACTTTCACCTTCTCTTCCCTTTAGTTCTTATCCATGTCTACATACCCCTGAGGTTTTCTTTTCAGATATGAGACAAGAGTCATGGTGTGAATCTTTGTCTGTGCTACTCTTGCAATAAGAGAATTACAATACTTAACACAAGTACAAAGTTACAAAGGTAACATTGTAGAATGCAATTTGATATATTGTATCTCCCAACTGAAAAGCCACAATTGGAATCTGAGGGTGATTATTTCCTTTTTATTTTATTGGTGCATAACAGATATGCACAGTTTCAGGGCATAAGTGATAATTTAATACATTTATATAATTTGTAAAGATCAAATCAGTGTACTTGGGATATTCATCACTTTAAATATTTGACTTTTCTTTATCCTGGAAGCATTCAAATTACTCTTGTACAGCCATTTTGAAATATACAATAAATAGTCATAAGTTATAGTCACCCTATTGATCTATCTAATTTTTTTGTTTGTTTGTTTGTTTGTTGCTTTCTAAAGGAACATAAACCTTAGATCATTAAGAGCTACATAATAAATTATTTTCCCAGTTAAAAATAGGAGTGGATATATTTTTTGAAATAATCATGGACCTGCAATTCTCATGGAATGCTAAATTATAAACTTCGTAACTCTTACTGAAGCCCCTGGCCACTTCTTTCTTTGCTAAATCTTATTCAATAATCAAAAGAGCAAGAACATTAATGGAGATACCATGTAATTTCTTCATCTGGGGAAACAAAACAGAAACAAAAGGTGTTTCAATGTCTATGCATAGACTGTGCTTTTCTCTAGCGCACCTCCTAGTTTGTAGCTTTGGTTTTCCAAAGGCAAAGCACATTTGGAAAGCTGGTGACCCATTTACTTTTATATATTGGTATATAAGTCCCCAAAGAACTGTTATGTTTAACTGTTATTGCAGATTGTATTTTATGGTTGCCCAAGGTTGTGTTAAAGAGGGTGTTTTTGCTCTTTGACTTGGACATGTTCTCTGAAATATGTTATTTTACTGATTCACAAATGCCTCACAAGCTGAGAGTTTTACTATCCATGTCACCAATAAACTATATTCCTTATCAGACTTCATTACAGGTTCAAGTCCTGGACCTGAGATCTGGCTAAAACTGAGGCAAAAGAAATATCTATTAAGTGACTATGTTTTTGTAACCTTGTGTTATATGTTATTGTATGGATACCTACTCTTTTTTATTTGACAAGCTCCTGTAGACTGTCCAAACAACAAATTCAGTTTTTGTGGAGTTAAACATACAGAGATTTAACTCTTTCCCTTATAAATATGGATCACAGAGACCAAAATGTGATAATAAACCGGGTAACTTTATATATCTTGTACCAAATTCTTTTCTTTTGATAAAGAAAGGATGGGCACAATATATGTTATTTAAGACACATTTCCTTTGTATTTGTAGAGTTTTTGATAATTTGCATAGGGCCTTGAAGTTCACTATCAAAGTTGGTCAATCCAATAATTCTATGAGCATGTTAGTCTTACACTTGATAAAAAAAGATACACAGAAAAAAGGTAACCACCTGGTAGTTACAAAAATAGTAAATGATGGGGCTTGAGGTCAGATGTTGACCTTCTGTGTTCTCATCAGAATTTTCACATTTATATGCTGTGAATTCAGGAATCTTGGCAAACACGCGGTCTCTGTCCTTCGTAAGCTTGTTATTTGAAGCCACATAGTGTACACATAAGAAGCTTCGAGATACACTTGATGAAGTTTCAGGGTAAACCTGATAATTCCTGCAGCTTTATTTCATGAAATGTCCTCAAGTTGTAATTCAGTCCTTTGGAAGGCAGAGAAGTACTTTCAATCATACTCAGGGCATGTTACAAATGAAATGCAAACGGTAAACAACCTTAAAGGCAATCCTTTGAGTAATCACACTGAGACTCTCTCACCTTAAAGCTGAGCTGGTGTAAAGGGCCAAATGATGATATGCTGCAGTACACAGGCTGCACCGCATGTGCCTTGCCACAATCTATCCTCTCACTGCCCTGCATTCCCAGTCACAAAAAATATCAGCATAATTTAGGTGCATAAATTTGTATCAAATTATATAGTAAGTGAAATGTAAACATAAAAAAGAAGACCTTTAGGAATAGTGCCAGGACGGAATCATTTGTATTTGTGATTATGGGCAATATTGCAACTAAATATTCACAATGTGTCTTCGAAAACTTGGAGAAATTTTACTCTTGGTCTCCCATGGAGTCTATTTCCAAATCCCATGGATTCTATCCACACTCTCTGTCATGACTACCAGCATCCCCAAGTTTCAGAACTTGTTCATTATCTTATCACTGCTCTGACAATTTTCTGCACCAAGTCCCAATCATTCAATGTAACTCAAAATTTCTCAGATAAATATTTTTATCTTATCATTCGCTAGCAACTGACCCTTTAATTACTGCTTATCCACAAATGAATTGCTTCTCCAAGTTTTTTATGTTATGTTTCATGTAGAAAATGATCCTCATACATGATGGCATAAATGGAGGACATTGGGTGCTTCCACATGCGGCTTGGCAAAGGATTGTTTTCTTTTTATTTTACATAATAAAAGAAACATAAAGGAAATATAGGAGATATAAAATTTTGAATTTTTATTAAATTCCCCATGAGATATTTTCAAAATTTTTAAAAGAAACTTGAGTTGGCATCTGGAATTTTTTTTTTCCCATTTTAACTTGAAAATGTGATCAAAGCTTTCTAGGATGATTCTTCGGTTTTTTTGAATGTCTTCTTCAATGCAAAATTTTATTCACATATATAGGTAGTAGCAAATGGCAAAATATAATTTGGTATTTTTTGTGTCAATTGAAAGAAATTTATCTGTAAGTCTTAACAAGATTTGGAAGGAGTCAGTATCTAAATTTTACTCCAGGTGTGAAACATTGTTAAAATCTATCAGCCCTTTCATTCATGCTATTGACAAATGAAATGTCAAAATTTTTTATGGTAATACAAATGAATTTGGAATTCAAACATTTTATATCATATATTTCATAATATTGATAAAATGCTTCCTATTAGTTTCAATAACTATTCCGTATGATTCAAATTAAAAGACTAAATTATATCTGTGAACATTTTTAACCATAATCTTCCAAAGTTAAATTTTTGCTTAAAATACATAAACTACATCAACACACGGTAATGTATTTCATGAAGTTTTTTATTTTTTTAAAAAATATAAGATTATTTTAGTGCTTAAAAATTCCACTTAAGTTAGCTGTTTTGGAAAACCAATAATTAATCTTTCTTCAACAGTCTTCAAAATGATAATTATCCACAACAATTTCCCCCCAATTTTTTTCAATTATTCTCTTAGCTTATAAAATTTGACAAAAGTTTTTGCACAGCAAAAACACTTTATATGAAACAAAAGAAAGTAACGTTCTCATCCTACTTCTTAGCATAAAGTTGAAAAATTAGTAATCAGGTTTTTAGAATCACCATCTTTTAATTTAATATAGAACTGAATCTGGAGGCAAGACTATGATGTGCAAGGTTTTCTCTGTGAATTAAAAAAATATATTACTTAAACCCTAGACTTTTCATAATATTAGTTAGTGCAACCCTTATATAATTAATCTTCCTAATCAAGGTACTTTTGTGAGTAAATGGGCATTATTTACAGTTACGGTATGGCAAGAGTTATAAACATAAATGTCCTAGGTCAACTTAACATTAATTTACTAACATAATTAATATATGCTGATATGACTAATATCACTAATACTAATATTCTTAATTTTCATAACAACCTGTGATGCAGGACATACTGCTATCTCCATTTTAAAAATTAGGGTGGTAAGAAGAAGAGGGATTAAGTAGTTCGTCATAGACCATACAACAAATAAATGGCAGAACTAAGGTCTTCTCTGTGTTATCTTGAGATGTGTTTGCATTAATAAGGGTCTTGGTGATGTATATCCCTGCCTATGTGCATATCACATGTATAGTTATATGACCTTTTCATACAGTCTCTATATTTTAAAAAATATATAGTTATTTCCACTTGAATATTTGTCTTAAGTCATATGTTCTGTTATTTCCATGAAGAAAAAAAAATACTTCTAAGCAATTTCTCTTCCTGGTATCTAACTAGTGCACTCTTTTGCTTCAATTTATGAATTAGTATGGCCTTATGTCATTGGACATACCAGCAATGTATTTTTCAAAATAGTATCTTTTCTATTTCTTCAATTCGTTGGTCCCAAACACTAGCCTCGGACATTAGTTTAGTCAAGGTAGTAAAATAAGCCACTCAGTAATGTGTGAAGCATTTTGGATTTCGTAATTACTTGTGTGATCTTATGACTGACTACTTTAGTGTGATCTCATAGTGCTGGAACTAATCTCATGAGGGTAATTTTTTATTTTGCACTTGCAGACACTTAAAAGAGTGAAAATCTCCTTTCTGCCCCATATAGATATGTTGTAAAGCAAGGTGTCAGTGTAGTAGTTTACTTAGCAGTATTGTCAAAAATATTTCCCAAAAAAGTAAAAGGTTTAGGCTGAGGTAGAGAGTTGCAGGGAAATATGAATGCAAATATGAGTCTTCATTACGTAATTACTAATAAACTTTTTGAGACTATTCTTATACATTATATGATTTTACAGCTTCCATCAAATAATTGCCCATCTTGGTATTAAAATAAGGATTTTTAATAATACTTAAAATACATTACATGCTAAAGGCAGTTATTAACCTTTATGGCTTTGAAAAAGTTGATTTCTCAACTTATATGTGTGGAATATGTCTTTGATGCTTCACATCACATCCCAGGGGCACAATTTTGATTTCAGCCACAGCTGTAGGAGAAATTCCAGGCAGAGCTCAGCCATATCTCACTCAGGCAGAGCGACAGCTCAAGCACACCACCTTAATGTAATTTCTGCGTCATAGTCTTTTCCAAAACAATGACAACCATCTAGGTTCAAGCCCAAGTTAGTCTTTTTTTTTTTCTTTTTTATTTCAGCATATTATGGGGGTACAAATGTTTAGGTTACATATATTGCCCTTGACTCACTCAAGTCAGAGCTTCAAGCGTGCCCATCCCCCAGAAGGTGCACATCATCTTCAAAATACAGGAATTAACACCTTCTGGGGGCCACCTGCAACCAATGGGGCTTGGGGCCGGCGAGGCTGTGCTCTAGTCATCCTCATTCAGACAGGCAAGCTAAGAAGACTCTGGTGGGTTGCTCAGGAAACCCTGGAGAAACGACATCCTTGCCGTCCATGGGAACAATTGGAACCCTACCATTTCATACTGGCTTGTCCCTCTCCCTATTTTACTCTCTATATTCCTTACTTCTGTCAACTGAAATCACTTCCCTAGTCAGCTACATGCACTCAAGTCCTTGATTTTTACTGTTTTCGAGGATATCAAGGGGAGGCAATATACACGAGACCATTTTAAGAATATTATTAGTTAATTTGCACCAACAGTTTTAAAGCATTGAGCATGGGGTAACCAAAATGTAAAATCAAAATACTATTTTCTAAATAAATTTCTGGAAAATATGCAAAATAAAAATATGATTTATATACATGTATGATAAAGATATTTTAATAATAAATGTATGAATTCTGAAATATCCAAGTATTCTTCATTGAAATATTTGATTGCATTTTCAATCAATCATTATTTTTGAATTAGTGTTATGCTAACTTTTAATAACAAATGCTGAAAAAGTTGATAATCACAGATGAAAGAAGGAGGGCAGAGGGAGAGAGAGATATTGAGAGAAAAAGCAAGAGAGAGGAAGGGAGGGAGGGAAGGAGGAAGGAAGGAAGGAAAAAAGGAAGGGAGGAAGGGAGAAAGAGCCACGTAGAAAATAATGCTATCTGATAGCACATGGACAGTGCACTCACAGTTGATAGCTGGGCTGCAAATTTGAAGATGTTTTAATCAAAAATAAAAACTATACTCCAACCCCCACTCTCTCTACCTACTCCCATGAATATACTCAGTTTCTCACTGTGGTCTCAAACATCTTTTTTTCATTAGTTTGAGTGTTCCGCCTTCTTTCTCAATCAACTTGAAATTTCCTGTCTGTATGTCTACTTATCACCCTTTCTTTCTTCCTTCCCTCCTTTTTTCTTTCCTTTTTTTTTTTTTTTTAGTTTTTGATCTTCTAATATTCTTACCTTTTCATGATAAAATTTTCCTCTTCTTCCTGCCTGCCTATTCAAACCTACGATGTCTCTTTCCAATCCTGATTTAAAAATGATTTTCAAAACACCTTCTCTCACCAAAGTTGTAAACAAATTTGAAGCTGTTTTGTTTGATGTAGTCACCATGGTAATTAACAATTAGATACTCGAAGGTGAGCATTTACTATATTCTAAGCACTGTGCTACATGTATTGTGTAAATATGATTTACTTGTTCCTTTTTTAATACTAGATGGAGGTAATAATTACTTTTATCCTTTAGAATGTTATGTATTCTCTTCCAGTCTGCAGAGCTAGTAAGTGGAAGACCAGCATTTGTATCCACATTTACTTAACTCTAATACCCATCCATACACATTTTTCTGTGAGGGGTGGGTACATGGTCAATGCTAAGTCTGAAATTTATGAGTCTAATTTGATGCACAGAAAAGATTATATATAATACACATGCGAATTTTGATGTCTAAAATTAAAATAAAAATTATAATACTAAGACCAAAATTAAAAATAAAAATTCTTTTTATTTCTAATTCCATAGTATTTATGTGCATTCCCTCCCCAATCCCTCTATTGGACACTAAACCCACCATATTGTTTAATTCTGCTTACAGTGAGCTTTATAAAAATGGAATCATATTATAGTTAAATCTTCTATAAATTCTTTTCTTCTCTTCAATGTTATAGTTTTAAACTCTGTACATGATTTTATCTATATTCTAGTTTATTATTTTCATTGCTTTAAGATATTTCATTCAGTAAATGTACTGTGATTTATTAATCAACATCATTTTGAAGATCATGTGTTTTTCTCCAGTTTTGTTTTGTTTTGTCTTGTTTTTGCCAGCTATCATAAGGCTGTTAAGAACATACTTTTCCATGTGTCCTCGTATATATGGGTGATTTTTCTCTATGGGAAGGTGTCAAGTTTACTAGTTAAATTTTGTTTTTCATTACTACCATCAGTGATTTATGAGTTTGCATTGCACTATAGTGGTAAAAATATTTAGTATCTTCAGACCTTAATTTCTGCTTACCTGGATGGTTTGAAAGAGGATCTCATGATGTGATGGTATCTAATAAATTGACCAGCTATTATACACAAATTGATGTGTAGTATTTCACCTTCTGTGTAGTATCTGCTCTTATTTTTGCAATTTTGTTATTGGATTTTTTTCCTGTTTTGTTATTGATATGTAGAAGATATTTACTCTGAATACTAAATTTTTGTTGATAAAGTTAAGGTCCTAATTTTGGTAAGTAAAATTAATCAATATTTTCTCTAATTTTAATTCAATCCCTACCCTAAATTTATATATTTTCTTATGTTTTCTTCTAAAATTTTAAACTTAGTTTTTTATACTCATGTATAAAATTTTTATGCATGACATGAGTTATTAATCTGTTTTTTAAATATACTTATTCAATTTGTCCAAAAAACTTTATTAAGTTATTCTTTTTCTGTGAATTACAATGCAACTTGTTTCACACCTCAAGTTTTACCATGTATATGGGTTCTATTTCTATGCTCTCTACTTGGTTTATTGATCAACTTGTTTATCCCTAAGCCAACATCATACATTTTAAAATTTGAATTTTTTTAAAAGGTTGATAATACATCTTGAAATATAGGGAGGCAAAGCGTGTTACATTTTCCTTATTGTTCAATAAATCTTTGCTATTCTTAGGCCTTTGCTCTTCCATATAAAATTTAGAATTAGCTCAATAAACTTGTTGATTTTTAATGGCATAACAATGACTCCATAGACCACTTAGCAAGGATTGGAATCTTCATCATATTGAACTTTTTTATCTATGAAAATGGTATATTGTTATATTTATGTCTCTGTTAATTCAGGTCTTCTTCAACATATTTAAGTAAAGTTTTATAATTTTTATATAGTGCTGAATTATTATATTAAATTTATTCTTAAATGCATTGTGCTTTAGTAAATGATGCTTATGTTTTTAATTACATATTTTTAAAATTGCAAAATCATAATTTAATTATATCTATTTTTTGCTCAAATATAGAAATGCAGTTCAGTTTTTGTTTTCAGATTGTGATTTTCAATCTATCTTGGTAAACTCTATTATTACTTCTAGTAACTTGTTTATAGATTTGGGGGATTTTTCTATGTAGAAAAATCATAATTTTTAAATACAATGGATTTTTAAACAGAACACTATCCCATTTCTTCATTCCATAAAGGGTGTATACAATTACTTATAGTTTTAAATTTTAAGTAATTTAAGTATTTTTCTTACCTTCTAAACAAGATAGTAAACTCATTGATGACACATGCTATGTCTTCAAGCATTTTCATATCATTTTCTCAGAGTAGATAGAAAAACACTCTATAAAGCAGAAGAAAAATTGTGTAATCATATAAACATGATAGTTTCCTTTGCAAACAAAATAAAGTCCGCAATCTTTCTTGCAGGATTCAAAGCTCTCAGTTGTTTGACTTCAACCTACTTTTCTATAACAGATAACACACATTTTAAGTTTTAACTATGCTTGATTTACAGAATTATGTCCTTAAAGTTTGTTAGCTGTACGCCCTTCTCTTTAGATGTTTGAGACCTCTCTGAACAACAACAACAACAACAACAACAACAACAAACCCAAAACAACAGAATATAGGTATTGGGACACCTTAATACATATCTGGTGATATCCCTCTAATCTCTTGCTAACATGGTAAGTCAAGTATATTCACATATGTTTACACAATCTTAAATTTGATGCATTTGTGATAATCCCATAATAGTAAAACTGTCATAAGGAGGGCAATGCCCGGGAAATATCTAGTCTAAATATATGCAAGGACGACATCCTCAGTCACATGTTACATTAATTAATTAATTAAAAGAAAACAGGCAAAGTAAGTCAAGGATCTAGTTAGTGACCATCAGTGTAAGACACATTCATAATTAAAAAAAATAGTTTAATGCAAAAAAATAAATCTATAAAAGAAAGTTTATATGTCACATAAGTATTCTAGGGATAGTCATTTCAGTTACTTTAATCCCATTATATTATCTACATGCAAAATGAATTAAAATTAAATAAAAACATATTTCAATCAATATTGAGTTTGAATTTTTTTTTAACCTGCTAGCGTTGATTCTTCCTCATTTATTATCATGTTTACTTTCAAATTAGTTATTTTAGGGGTTCAACATGTTAATACTCCTGATTTTAAGGTTTAATATTTTACTTGCATCAATTCACTCTCTTCTTAAATTACTTCCCTGGAAATCAGAAAAAATTTAATTATATTTCTAATGATCTAAATAATGTAAAAGTATTTAAAGTAGCTGACACTAATATCTCAATTGGATTCCTATTTATGATTGTATATGTAACTATGACTTGCATCTAAAGATTTCTAAAGAAAAATTAATGCAGTTAAGGAGTTGAACTAAATAACTAGAGTGTAGTAAGCTAAAGACTGAATACAGTTTAAAAAACAACAGTGAGAACATGACCAGATTTTTCTTTGTGCTTTAAATTTTGCAAATTTGGAAATACTATGTATCATAGCTTTGACAACTTGAACACCTTTATTTTGATTTTTTTTCTCAGTTTATGACCGTGGCTTATTTTGCTTACAGTTACCATATGTGTTGGATTTATTACCACGAAAAGTTAGAGTTAAGTGTTTTATACCTTTAAAGACACAGTTTTGGTTATGGTATAAATCATAATTGAAACTGAAGATCCATTAAAGATCAATTCTTTAATATCAACAAAACACTAAAAAAAGGCAATGTTATTGAGTGTAAAAATGTGGTCTTATTGTTGATTCATTGTAAGGTATGCTTCCTGAGATTATCCATCATTCCTTAGAACACGTGCTATTTTCTGAACGATGTCTTCCTCATTGTGAATACTTAATCACATATTATTTCAGTATTTAATTTGAGAGTGTCATCAAGAACATATACAGAGCGGCTGTGTATTATTGTGAGCAAATAAACAGAGAGACGCTAACAGCTCCCCCCCCCAAAAAAAGAATATATACAGAAAATAAGTATGGAAGTGTTTGCTCTTAAGGTTATTTAAAACGTAATAAGAAACAACCTCTTAAAGAGACTTATCACACTTGAAAACTTAGCGTGTATGCTGAAACCCAAGTGTTTTATTACTTCTCACTCTTTTAAATAATTTTTCTTATTACAAGTATAAACAAGGTTAAAAAATAATGTCTAAAAATATTTTGAAGAGAGTTACAAACTTAAAATTGCTTAAAAATAAACAAAAATCACATGTATAAATTAGTATTTGAAGGTTCAGATGACCATGAGAAATAAAAATTAAAAAAAGAACTGTTCAGAAACTCCTAATTACACATATACACATTTTTAAGCTATAAACATCCAAATTTTTATCTTATCTATTTTCTAAAATTCTCCCTATTTATGTGAGTTTCATGAGGGAAGACAGGAAGAAATACAAGGTTGGAAGGAGAAGAAAAGACTGATTCAGTCATGGAATTTCCATAATGCAACTTGGATAAGAAGTATGGAGATACTGTCACTAAAGGGAGGGATACAAGAAAACAAATCTCATCAGATTTTAATTCAATCAAGCAATAATCCAATACACAAATTATGATAGGGACAGTGGTATGTAGTCCTTTGTCAAAAGTTCCAGGGAGCTATTTCGAGTGCTAGAAATGTAGACAAACATTTATCTTTACATAAGGATATCATTGCCTACTTTGTCTAATGACAGAAAGGTTAGAGGTCAACGTGCCAAGCACAGAGCATTCATGATTATGCAAGAAGGCATCCCGAGTAAGAGAGACAGATTAAAGTATTAGACAACTCTTCAGTAAATAAAAAGAAAACAAAAGTAGACAAAAATAAACAAAGAAAAAAACCTCAATTTTAAGTTTTAGGGACGTATATTTTTGTTTTAATTTGCCCAATAACTCTAATTCATTCAATAGGGAATGAACATACTTACATACACATACTCACACATTTTTTTAAATAATCCTCGGAGGATTTAGTGGTGATTAATAGATAGATCGACATCTTGAGAAAGAAGGGGAAAAAACAGTGTTAGTAGGGTAAAAAGTTCAACCTCTTAGAGAATTCCAAGTTCCTGGTTTCTATTACATATTTTATTATTATAATTTTTTCTTTGCGTGTCTGTATTTGGACCCCTCATAACCTCAACTGTTTGAAAGAAAAAGAAAAAGATATGAGCCACAGTCAGATGGGAACATCTCTCCCCATCTCACACATGCAACTCAAATCCAATAAGGCTTCATAAAAATATAAGGTTTCAAATTAAAACATAATAATTTTTTAAGGTCAAAAATAAAAAGTCTACTCCAGAGTGTTTGCTGTTAGATAATTTTAAATCACTTGATAAAAATGATGGAAATAGTCCAAAACTTGTTTTTACTATCTTTGCGGCCTTCTGTTCTCTCTTTGATCCATAATGGAAATTTGGCAAAGTGTTTACTGAAGACACTAACACCAAGGAAAACAATTTTGTTTTCACAAATGCTGCCTATTTGCAAGAAGATGTATTTTATCACATGTAATATCTTGAGATCTGTATTTATGTTTATCTTTTTCCAGTGACTTTTAAGTTTTCAACTTTTAGGAGCTTATTGTTTGCAACAATTTAACATCTTTTAACAGGGCAATTGGAGTTCTTGAATACCATAACCATTACAATCATAATTTAGATTAGGAAACTGGATTAAAAGTATTACAATCCACTTGTCCAAGGATTTGAAATGTCTTTGTCGGTCAACAAAAAGTTACTTATAAGTTCATAGGGTTATACTAAGTACTTGTGTTAGTACAGATAGTAAGGCACATTCTTCTGTTATTAGAAACTAGCCTATAAAAATGTTCCCACATTTATCAAAGAAGGAACCCTCTAGGGAGAGTTGAAGGAGATGAGGAAGTTTTCAAGAATGGATTTTATCATATAGACTCTAGCATTCACTGTTGGAAAACACATTCCACAGTGAATTTTTCCATTTAGCTTTCAACTTCTGCTTCCAAATGAAATTTATGATGAAAAACATATATACACACACAAATCAAAAGTAATCATTCAAAGGGATTATCTGAATTTCTTTTAAACTTAAAGAAAAATTTTGGTGAAAATTTAAAAATGTACTATTACATATAAAATAGACATTTGCCACCAAATATTTGTTACATTTCAAGGAAGCGGGTACACTTACATGAAAAGTTTTTGTTTCTAATAAGAATAACTGAACTATTAAATGACAGGGGAAAACATATTGAATCAGATATTGAGCAAAATAGTAGACAACATTTATTTAAAAATAAGTTCCATGTTATAAAGTTATAGCGATTAAAGGGAGTAGTTATGAGAAAAATAATAAAATCACAAAATGTTTAAGACATTTTATTTATATCACTCTAAAGAATCAAAGGCAAATTAATATATCAAAATTACTAAAATAAAGAAATTAAGATGTTAAAAGTAATATTATTAAAGATGAATATTGACTCAGGAAAAACTGGAAACAAAGAAAATACATGTCTGCAAATATCATTTGTGTCCAGATGTAAGATTTAAGTGAAGATTGTGAATTTTTGTCACATAGTGAATAAGGAAGTGTGGGCTAAGATAACATCAGAAAGATGGTTGAATAAAGCTGCCTGGTACTTGTCCCCTTCCACCTAAAAAAGGACCACATCAGTGAATAAACAGCTGTATTTTGACTAGCATGTCTGAGGCAGAATGCTGGGGCGCAGCAGGGGACTGCGGGACACTCTGTGGAACACGAAGATGCAGGACGGCCACAAAGAGAAAGGAATGAGGCACGCTGATGCTGCCGACCCGTTTCCCCAGTCAGGATCAGCTCAGAACCAGAAAACGCTTTCCTGCCCAGGGAGAGGTAAGCAATTTGTCTCCAGCAACCCCAGTGAATTCCATAACACCTGCAGTTTTTGCTGCTGGAGAATCCTGCGGTTCTCACAGTCCCCGAGCACAGTCTGAGGAGATGCCAGGAGTTTACATAGCTGCATTGCTCCAGATAAGAAGCCAGCGTTATGCCCCCATGATGGAAGCTGCTGCTACAAGGTGCCATATTCAAGCGGAGCCAGTGCAAGAGTGCATCCTGCCCCAGTGGCTAGTAGCCACTACTTCTCTCCAAACTCGAATCTCCACCGTCATTCCACCATGCTTACCTATGGCAGCATACCATTTCCCAGCTGAGCTTCCACAATTCCTTATGGAGTTATGGAGATGACTTCTTTCCTTAAACTCCATGAACCATCCTCTGCTAGCATCATTTTTTTTTTCCTTTGCAACTTCCTTCCTTCTCTTAGCCTTCATAGAAATAGAGTTAGGGCCTTGCTCTGCATTAAGCTTTGCCTTAAGGGAATGTTATGCCTGGTTTGATCTTCTATCCAGATGCTTAAAACTATCTCCATATCAGCAATAAGCTTGTTTCACTTTTTTATCATTCATGTGTTTACCGAAGTAGCCCTTTTAATTTTCTTCAAGAATTTTTTTTTTTTTCTTTTTTTGCATTCACAATTTGGCTGTTCGTTGCAAGAGGTCTAGCTTTTGGCCTGTCTTAGCTGTCCACAGGCCTTCCTCACCAACCTAATCTTTTCTTGCTTTTGATTTAAAGTGAAAGATGTGTGACTCTTTCTCTTGAACACTTAGAGGACATTGTAGCATTATTCACTGGCCTAATGTGAGCACTGTTGTTTTCTAGGGAATACGAAGGCCTGAAAAGAGGAGCATAGCCTGGGGAGAGGCTGACTGGAGTAGTCAGGACACACACACAACATTTGTCAATTAAGTTTGCCATCTTATATGGGTGTGGTTTGTGGTACCCCAAACAATTTCTATAGGAGTAATATCAAAAATCACTGATCACAGATCGCCATAGTTTGAAATATTGGAACAGTTATCAAAATACAACACAGAGACACAAAAGGAGCACATGCTGTTAGAAAAATGGTGCCAACAGACTTGCTTGACACAGGGTTGCCATAAACCTTCAATTTTTAAAAAACGCAATATCCATAAAGCAAAATAAAGTGGAACACAATATAATGAGGCATGTCAATGTATCGATTTAATATATACATTAAAAAATAAAGAGAAGTGTGGACTAGCAGCCATCCTTTACGTAATTAGGTACTTGGTTGCTTAAAAGAATCAAAGACATTTTCAGAAACATAGACCAAACAGGAGGCCAGTGACTAAGTTTCCCCCAACTTACTATAATTGATTATTTCTTCCTAAAGTGGATGTGGCCGGTGGGTAGAGGAAATAATAGTCAGCCAAGGTTATCAGTCTCTTCAGGGATCATGTCTTCGTCTTCTCCTGTACCTACAATTGTGCCTGTAGCATTCAGGTAATAACTTAAAATAATTAATACATAACTTAATAATATATTTTATTAATTAGTAATATTATTTAATATACTTATAAAAATACCTTACAAATTTGATATTGATTTTCTGTCTAACCATAATTAGTGACATCATTTGCTCTTACTGTTCTCTTAGATTTCTAGAATATCAATAAACTTTGACCAAAATGAAATATGTGTAATATTTATAACAAAAAATAACTCGGAATAAAGAGAAATGATTGAAACAAAACAAATATAAAATAGAGAAACGCACCAGAAGCAAAAGTTTGTTCTTTCACAAAACTAAGAAGATTGAGAAACTTCTGCTAATTATCAAGAAAAAAAGGAAAAGAGAAGAATAAAATCATGTTAATGAAGAAGAGATAATTATACAGCCACTAAAAAGGTAATAAAAAAATATTAAGAACAAATTTTGCCCAAAATTTTAAAAATTAGGTAAGTTTAACAATCAAGCTAAGTCACCAAATCTTAGTCACCAAAATGTTTTCAAGAAATGTGGGAAATCTGAAATCTGTTTAAATATTCATTTAAACAGTAGATAAATATTTTCCTATGAACAAAACAAAACAATATCATTCATTGGGGGTCCATACGTTTTTAATGGTGATATCTACTAACATTTATAAAGCAGATACTTGCACTTGTATAGAAACTATTCCATACTGAGAATGAAGAAAAAAATGCACATTTTCACTTCTAAACTTATTTCATTGAAGTTAGGATAACATAGTTATTTAAACTTGATAAAGACAGGCGGAGAAAGAAAAATTAGAAGCCAATCTTTCTCAAGCCATTGATAAAATAATTTTGACAAAAAGTAAAATAACAGTTTTTGTAACCAAGAAATACTTAAAAACCATGAGCTACTAAGACCAAGTTGAGTTTAACTGAGGAAGGAAGGACTACCTTACCAGAGGGCAGTTTATTAATATAATTACCTAGACAGACAGATTGTAGAAGAAACATCATATGATCATCTAAGTAGACAGAAAAATCTGTAAAATTCAAGTTCCTTAATCTTAAAATATTCCAAAAAATTATGAATACAGTGAATCTTCTTAATCCACAAAATGTTTTCTGAAGTCCAGTGGTGATAGGCATCATAATGATAAATCTGTGTTATCATGTCTTTAAGATCAAGATGAAGCAAAGAGTTTACTTTAGAACCACTGTTCTTTCATATTTTACTGGAGGGCCTGGTAAATACAATAAAACAAGAAATATAAATAAATGTCATGAAGACTGAAAATAAAATTATAACATGGTTCCTATGCATACATGATACAATGAATTAGATATACAAATGAGTTATTAGAATGAATAGCAGTTTAATAAGCTTCTCATGTAAAAGAATGTAGATAACGTACTACTGAAGATTTAAAGTGTTCATGTATTAGAAGACGGTTATCACAAATATTTCAAGTATTCCCAAATTGTTCTATTTACAAAGTGCAATTTCAGGCAAAATCTCAGTACTTTTATTTATTTTTTAATGAAAGCTGACATGTTAAGTCTAAATTTAATAAGGAAATGCAAAGGTTTAGGAACAACCAAGAAACATTTAAAGAAGGACAAGGCACAGGTGAAATGTCAGACTGGATATAAGCAATAATATGCTAACAACCCATGAAGCAGAGTAGAGCCATGAACCAATCCATAAAATGCAGAAATTTAACATAGGAGAGAATTGATATTGAGTGTCAATTGTTTTACGCACTTTATACAGGTGAGATGCTTACAGGGCTTGTGTCTCTTTTACTATTTCCTTGATTCATTATTTTACTGACTTTGTGACTGAAATAAAACATCCATGTTAATATTCTAATTCAAAATACCAACCACTTGTACATACCAGGGGGAATGTGCAATAAATACCTTTATATGTACTGATGAAAGTATAATATGTAATATTTATTGAACTCTTGATATACGCCAGCATTGTTCTAAGTCTTGTACCTGTATTAACTTTTAAACCTTAAAGTAATGGGTTATATGATCTGTATTATCACCACTCTACACAGGAAGAAGTTAATGCCCAAATTAGTTTAGTGTTTTGGTAAGGGTTCTACAAGAATAAGAGATAAAACTTGGATTTAAATGCAGGTGTTCAGAGACAGAGATTACTCTGTCCTAGAAAGAACTTTGACAATCAACAGCCTCAAAAAATGTTTATTTTCATAAGTGGAAAAATTTACCTCTAGAAAATTTTAAGCAATCAACGTTAAATTTATTTAATACCATGTGAACAAACGTTTCATTTTCATAGTACTCCACTCAACAATGATTTAAATGTCCAAAAAAAGAATAGCAAAATATTAATAGAAGTCTATATGTGCAGTTGCTATTACTAAATTAACATTAAAACAAAATTCACAAATAGTTTTTCTTATCATAGTATTGTATTTATATTACAATGCTAAGTGGAAAAAGTCAGAACTCAATAATGATACTATAGCATTGTGTCACATTCCACAAATGCACAAATGAAAGAATAGAAAGAAAATATTAACAGTAGAGACATATGAGGATGATTATTTATTTTATTTCTCTATTTTTTCTATATTTTAAATAGTTATGTATTATGTTATTAAAAAAACTAAGTAGGCTTTTTCTAAATATTTTTTTTTATATTATTATTCCAAGGTATTGTGAGGGTACAAACATTCTAGTTACACTTTATGTCTTTGTCTCACCCAAATGCAGGTTAAAGGCATGCCCTTCCCTCCCTTTAGTGCTCCCCATGTCCTTTAGTTGTAGATTCGCCCCCCATCCCCCTAATCCCTGGAGAGTATTTCTGCCATGTAATCACCCTAGTGTTGATCAGTTAGTACCAATTTGATGGTGAGTACAAATGGATCCCTTTCTTCTGCTCTTGTGGTGCCTCACTTTGGATGATGGGCCTAAGTTTAGTCCAGGAAAGTGTAAGAGGTACTAGATCGTCGTCATTTCTTATGATTGAGTAATATTCCATTGTAAACATATAC
>CAUYSK010109203.1:0-26234 GCA_963575035.1 Avahi laniger | reverse complement strand
ATATATATATATACTTTGCTGTACTCTTGTCTAACCATTCAAAAATGTGTAATGCAAACATAAACTATGAGAACCAAGAGGACTAGCACAGTGCCCAGCACATATCAGAATCTAAGAATTTTCAGTTACCCGGAATGTCCTATTTACAATCACCTTGTTTTACAAAACATAAGCTAGAAATGGCTTGTTTCTTTGAGGTGACTGAAATGTTGAGAAGGACTATCAAGGAAATTCAGGGCACCAGCTCCCAATGTACAAGCCATGACAGAACCTCCCCACTGTCGCTACAGCTCTGCCAGGAGAGGGCTAAAGTTAGAAAGCACAGCAGGGACAATGGAACCACTGGACGGCTAATGAGACCAACTGAGTACTCAATCCCAGTACTCCTGCCCAGATACCTACTTCCTCCCAAGGAATCTGTGTACTTGTGAAAGCTGATGTAGAGAAAGACACTCTCAACCCCCAAAGCTCCAAGCGGCTGCCAGACCATGGACTAGTCATTTTATCTGAGTTTCAGGTACTTTGTTAGAAAAAATAAAATAACAAAATAAAAATGAAGGCATATGGTCAGCTAAGTTGATCTCTTGCCATTTTTTATTATGTTAAATTAATGATTCTAAAAATGATACCTTACATTGCAAATGGAAAAACTGAGATAAAAGCTAAAAGACTTGCTTTAGGACCACATAAAATCCCAGGACCAAATCTGCAAAGTTTCCAGGCACTTTTTAGACACAATCATGAAAGCCTGTAATAACTAACTACTTGATACTTATCAGAAGCTTTTTAAAAAAGGAATTTGCATAAGGGAAATTTATTCCTATTAGCTATATATTGCTTTAAAAAATATTGTGCACTGAAATGCTATACTCTCCTGATTTTTTTTTTGACCATGCTAATGGTTCTATAGGCAAGGTTAATGTGATAATTTTATTTCGTAAGTCCACCCAGATAAGGATTGTTGCCTTTTTCTGTTCCACTTTAAAAACAATTAATGTTCTAATTTTGTTAGAAAGTAGCTCAAATTTGGAATGGTTTGAACTAATGCAGTTATCGCAGTCAATAGAAGAATTGGGATACCATAACAATAAAACAAAATGTAAGCTAAGTTAAAAAAAAATGCCCTAGTAATTATTCAGAACTCTGTATGTATGCATGTAAGTGTGTGTGTGAGTGTGTGTGAGAGAGAGAGAGAGAGAGAGAGAGAGAGTGAGAGGGAGAGAGAAAGACAGTCACAGAGATAGAGACAGAGACAGAATGAGAATAAAGATGTAAACATGTCAGGGTTTTCATAAAAAGAGTTGCTTTGTTTACTCCCATAATATTCTGAAATTAAAAAAAAAAAGAGTAGCTTTGTAGTACCTGGGACATTTACGAAATCCTTTCTGATTTATGAGTCAGCCATTTTGGCTTCTGCCAGAAATGTGTTCAGTATCCTGAATTTGGTCATATTGGATTGCCTAGTGTTAACACACTGACTTCATCTGGTTCCATCATTGCTGGCTCCTTCCTAAAAAAAGGAGACTATATATGTGTTAAGAAGACAGAATTAATTCTATGGATTAAAAATCCTGCATCCATGACACAGAAAGCTTTCCATAAATGACTTCTCTTTCTGAAAGAGAAATTAATATTCTTCCAATATTTTATTATGTAAAATACCTTACAGGAATTTAAAGAGTAGAGAAGAAGAGCTTGCTGAAATGACAGCAAAGTGAAATGAACATTTGCCAGCACATACATACAGTTCCTTTCTATTCAGCTATTCTGAAATAAAAGTCTGGAACTTGCTACACAAAATTTTGATCCAACAAGAAGTCACTATTAAGTGATGATTCTCCATCTAATATTCTTATTGATTAACTTCTATATACCTTGAAGTTGAGAGGTTTGACCACACCTGTGCTCTACACCAGTAGTCAACAAACTATGACCCTGGGGCCAAATCCAGCAGACTGCCTGTTTTTGTAAATAAAGTTTTATTGGAACACCACCACATCCAATCACTTAAGTATTATCTATGGCTGCCCTTCGTGATACAATGACAGAGCTCAATAGTTGCAACATTGATAATATAAGTAAGCCAACTGTGTTTTGTTATAACTACTTCCCTCTACACCCACATTCAACAAATATTTATTTTGTACCTACTGTGAGCACACATGGTAGCCTTTTTATATGAGACCTCTAACATATATACTAAAATTGAATGAGAGTTCTCTTAGGCACAATATCTAAAGAAGAAATGCTCTGATTTCAAAGGGAATTTTTCAATGTTTCTCAGCCATTAGTGTTTGCTTCCTGATCATTTCCATCTGCATTTAAAATTTGGAACTAAGTAAATAGATGAGAATTGTCTCTCTTCTCTGGGTTTGCAGCACACACCCTAGAGCCAATGTTGTCCTGCCAGCTCACCGCTCCCTGCACCTGGCCCTCTTCCATTCCACCCAGAGAAGCCCCTCACTGGGTACATATTGAAAAGTCCTGCCCTAGTCCATTCCTTTATGCCTATATAAGAAATCCTCTAAAAACAATGGGGATCTATTGTTAGTTTTAAAGGTCTTTAGAAAGAGAGACCATAGTTTTCCAAAGCAGCTGATTTTAGTGTCTACCAATTTCTCCAATAAGAAAACCCTCTTTCTTATCTATTTCCATTCAAACTCAGTTACTACTAGCTATCTTCAGCGAGCTGGCAAGGACTTTCTAGTATTCTCAAATCTGAGTAATATATGCTGCTATGGTTAACATGTGTATGGAGTTAGATATTTTGGCTTCTTTGAGCAGCTTTAGAACTAATTTAAGAAACATCTCCATAACGGACAAAGATGGAAGTCCAATGTGTCGCCGTGTTTAAAGAGACAAATTGGTAATTAGAGAATCAATAAGATAATTTATTATAATAAAGTCAGAGCCAGATACTATTCCTTCTGCTAGTCACCAAAAGACCAAGCTAGGGGCAAGCCCTGGACTGAATATTAATGATTTTGAGTGAATGGCTGTCTCTTTACAATCCACCAGCATCATGGATATATTCTGAATCTGATCTTAAGTTCATGGAAAACAGCACACTTCAACAAAGTAAGCCCAAGAGCAACAAAATTGGAACCTACCCAGCAAATACTGTTGGCTCCTGAAAGAATGACACCAAGCCACTGGGCCTCACAGCATGTTTTCTACTCCAAATGGCAATCCCTTTTAAAGCTATGGTACCCCCTTCAATCCACTCATCCATCAGCAATAAAACTGCTTTGATGGGATTGATTTAATACTTGGGAGAGTCCTGAATTTGATGAATGCATGACAGCTGCTTATTTTGGCCTCTTTTGCAAAGCTACAGCCAGCATTGTTATGGAAGCTCTGGATAGAAATTCTATTTATTTCCTTTGTTTTGTTTATCACAACATATTCAGCGTAACTACTACAGAGAAAAGAAATGGCTCCTGGAGCCCTTTTAGCACAGAGGACGGGCACAGTGCTGGAAAGCTGCTGAACTGGGTGTTTATAGCCTCTTTGCAGACCCCTGACATCCCCACGTTAGCACCAAGGCCATTATCTATAGCGAGACCCTCCTTGGTTCTCTTCAACTCCTTTCAAGCCATGACAGGTCTCCTGGCTTGTTTCTTCCAGCTACCATGCCTACCATTTTCTGCAACCCTCCCAGGCTGCAGGGAAGTTTGTGAGGCTCTTCAAGATGTCCAACTTCTCCTATCCATTCCTAATTGACTGTTCTTCTCTATCCACTCTTTCCTCTACCACATCCTTGAAATTCCCTCCACCACATCCTTGAAATTCCCTCCAATCCCTCCAAACACATAGGATACTATTTTTCTTGCATGTCTTTGTAGCAAGTCCAGAACTATCCCTCAGAGGCTTTATGTCAGTCCTATGTCAGGATATTAAAAGTATCCTTTAGACTAAACGACAGAAAGTAAACACACATATTGCAGAACACACTCCACTCAAGGTAGGGAAGAGGAGTTGCTAACTGTGTCCACAATACGGTGAGCTAATGCTCCTTAGCTGAGAGGGTATAGTACAGTCTGTGCCCTTAGCTGTCATTGGCCGAGTGCACAATCACACTTGGAATAAGGAGAAAATGTACACATTATATACCATCATGAATTTTTATATACACATATGTATAAATTCATATTTACCACATGTTTTATTCATGTCTACAATTTTTCGGAAAATTTTTCAGAAACTAGTAGTATTATACCAGATCAGGGTGATGTGAAACACAATATGCATGTGCATTCCAGCAAATGCTTCAGATTTTTGAAAAAGATCATTTAACTCTTCCGCTTCCCCTCATAAACCTTCGTTCCAAACTCGAGGACAGTTTCAGATGTCACTTTTTGCGGTATCGAAGCCCTTACTCTGCCTGAGTTACTCAGCTGGAAGCCTGTGGACGCCAGCTCTCCACCACAGCCCTGGGGAGAGGGGGCAGCGCCATCCGTGCCACCGGCTCACTAAGACAAGGGGAGCCCAGAGCAGGGGGATGGCTGGAAGGAAAGGGCAGATCAGGCGAGCACCGCTGGCGGGGACCCTACGGTGAAGGGCAGGGACAGAGGTGCGCGATGATCTCTGCTCTGAGGACGAAGGTACCTGATAGGTCGGGGGACAGCAATTTCAGATGCAGAAGCGAGGGACTATTTTCAATGGAGAGGCGGCGTTAAAGGCAACCGAGACAACAATGTGCTCTAGCGTAGAACAAGGGAGCAGGAAGGAGAGGCAGAAACCAGCAGCCACTTTCTCTCAAGGGCTCTGACCCAGAAAGTTGCCTGTCGCTGTAGCTGTAAAATAGGGCCACCACACAGAAGCTGTGGCCTTTAATGAGGGACACAGCCAACGACTCCTCCTGGCCAGGTGGTCAAGGAGCGTAACAGTAAATACCGCAAACTCTCTTGCTGATTGTCGTCACGGGCCAGACGCCACCGAGGGGAAGGGAGGAGCTCAGTCCGTACAAGACAGCCTCTCAGAGCACGAGCAGGGCGGGCAAGTGTGGAGAGTGAAGGTGCAGGGGCCGACTAAGAATGTCCTGCCTGGTCGGGCCCCTGCCACTGCTTGTAAAGACTGGCACAGAACGATCCACAAGCCCAGAAGTCATGCTTTGGATCACCAAGTCTGAATCTGGGTGTTTAGTTGCTTCTAAGATGGGGACATGGGAGGAGGTTCTTAACATATTAGTTTATATTCTTTTCTTTCAGTTTGGCCCAAGTACTAGAGCTCATCTGAACTCTCAGGCAGGAGTCATCTCTGCATTTATACAGATGTCAGAAGCATGTCTCCTCTAATGCTTGCACTTGGTTCTCAGGGCACCTTGTGGCAGGTCAGGTCAGCATGTTGATGTTTTAGTGCCATTCAGAAACCAGAGGAAATTTCGACAGCCCAGTAAGTTGGAACCAACTCCCTCACTTGCAAGCATATTGGGCACATGAATTACAAAGATGTTTTATTAAAAGAAAAATAACTACAGTTAAAGAAATTTCTGTTCAGAGTGTCAGGGAGACCAGGAAAGGCTGTCTTCGCAGGTGTAGAGCACACTTGCCACCCTCCAGACTGGAGCTGTTGTCACGAGGGCAGGGCTGCCGACTCCACCAGGTGTCACTGGCTTGGACTGTGCCGCCCCCTTGCTGCTCTTTCCCAGTCCCTGCTGATGCTGAAGAACCTACAAACAGCCACTGCCGGCCAAGGCCAGTGCTGGGTTCCTGGGCACTAAGCAGCTCCCTCACCCCACCTTTTTAAAGCTCCCAAACCAGTCAGTACCCTTCCCAGGCTGGAGTGTTGTTTGCTTGTCTGCTTGTTTGCGTAATTAAGTTCCTTTAGCCTCTAGGCTGTGGCAGAAGGTCAAACACAGTAAGGCATTCGAGTTCTTGTTCCCCTGGCACAACCGGCAGAACCCTAGCATGAAGTCTAAGCATCTCAACTCTCTCCTGCCCAGAGGTGAATTCCTTCTCCACCAGGTACTCCCTGCAGATTGTAAAGAGCCTTTCTCTTTTTTTATTTCAGATCTAGTGCTAACCATCCATTTTCCCCTTTCTCTTCACTATTTTTACCCACTGAGATACCTCAGTAAACACAAGTTTTGTGGATGTTTTACAAAGCTGAGACGGTGTTGAGAGAATGAAATGGTGATAGCAGCCTTGTACCTGTGTATTTTGCCCACAGTTTATCCGGGTGCTACACAGCTTGATAGGTTCATAATTAGTTTGACCCATATAATCTGGGGCCTTCCAAAGTGGTTTTAGGAAGAGCAATACAAATCATCGCCATTATAATAAAAGCCATCACTTATTGAGACTAACTAGGTCCTGTACTTTAAATTGTGTGCCTGATATATTTATCCTTTAATCCCTACAGCAGCCCAATGTATTGTATATTATTATCTTCATTTTATAATTAGCTTAGAGAATTTAGGTAACATAACCAAAATTAATGGCTAGTAAATTGCAAAGACAGGATTTGAATTCAGATCCTGGACAGGCTAATTTTAGTGCCCACAATGCCTACTATCCCATTATGAGGAAAACACACCTTCCTCAACCCTACTGTAAGGTGAGACTAAATCACCTTGTTATGCAGAGCTACAGGAATATGTCCAATTAAAGCAATAACAATGCCAAAACATGGAATTCAAAGCACCATGGACATGAGAATAAAATATCTCAGTAAACAAAACATGTGGGTCTGAGTTTTCACCTCATCACATCTGTGTATTCTTAGATGCATTTCTTAGATGCACTGTTTTCCTGGAATACTGCTTAATTGACATATTTACTTTTCTAGCACTTCTGGAGCTATTTAAAGTACAGGACAATTACTCTACCCACAGCTTTAATACATTTATTTTAAAAATCACTATCTCGGTGGTTTGTGTTTAAGGTTGGCAGACTCCTTTCCCTTAAGCACCATTTCCAATGTCTGATCTTGAGCATGTTCAACGGAGCTTGCGACTGCCATCTACATGGGCCCTCCTTGATGCCATGACACATTTTTCGAGCTTCCCTTACATCCCACTGTGACATGCACTCATAGGACAGGAAAGATTTCTTTCCTCACCCATCACTAGGGTCATGACTGAGGCACCCATAGCGCAAGACAGATTAACAAGAGAAAAGCACACAAATTTATTTAATATGTTTTGTGTGACACAGGAGCCTTCGAAAGGAAATGAAGACCCAAAGAAATAGGTAAACCCATGTGTTTTCATGCTTAGGTTTGATGAAGAGTGGATAGTTGTGGAGGAGTATGATTAGACAAAGGGGGTATGATCTAATGGTAATAAACTGGGGGGAACTTAACAAGGCCAATTTGTTCAGATTTTTCTCTGTGTTTTTTGAGGATAAGGGTGTTCCTTCCTTCTAGATACAGGGAGAATACATCTGGAATGAAGATTTTATGAGCTACTTCAGGGGAAAAGGGCAAAGAGAAGGTGAGACTAGCTTTCCTGCTTCTGCTGTTTGCTCAAATGCCAAGGTGCTACATTTTGAGGTAGCATGTTCTGGGCTCCATCAGCCATCAAGGGGTTACTCTGAGGAGTCAACCAGAACATCAGCATAGACTAGGAAGCCAGGCAGTGGGCCAGCCTCCCTTCCTCAGGTCAAGACAGGTTGAGTCCAAACCTTACAAACTAAGCGTCCACACGGGCAGAGCAGGTAATGTACACGAGCGGGGTGGCTGGATGTGAGGCCATCAGGAGTGCACATGCAAACTGAAGAGCTACTGCCCTAAGAGGAGCCAGCCACCTCTCAGCTGAATCCAATTATTACCACAGACGATTGTGGCCACTTCTCTGATTTCCCCAGAGAACTCAAAAACCCAAATTTTTGTATGAAGTCTCTGAATTTTTTAATGTAATTGACGATTTTAATATATTTTTAAATTGTGCGAGTCAGGTAAGACATGACCTTGACTATAGATCTGCAGATGGGCAGCAGGCACTGCCAGTGTGCCACCCCTGCCTGCAGCCCTAATGTTGACATCGGCATCTTCTTTCCTGTCCTCAGAGGACTCCTTTACATCGTGCCTTCCCTCTGCCTCCGCCCCTTGCCCTTGGCTTATCCTCCGCCTTCTCCTCTTTTTTAGGACTCACACCCTCCTAATTCCTTCAGTCCAAACCCTCACTCCCTCCTCTAATGCTGTCCTCTTGTCAAAATTCCTTTCTAATGATTATGAAAAAAGACCCAGCCCCCCCCAAAATCAAAGCAATTTATGAAAAGTCAAAATGAGTAAAACTTCAAGGTACCTAGTAGACTCTTCTGTCCCTGTGGGCACTTTAACAGTATTAATATTTCAAAAGCTCATGCTCTAATTGAGTTTATTTTTTATTCCTATTTGATATCACTGCATACATGTGCTATCTTTTCTCTTCAAGTTATTGAAGTGAAGAGCCCTGTCAGCTTCCCCTGTTCAACCACACAGCCTTCCTCCCGCTAAAACCAAAGACACTTCACATCTTTCTTCTAAGTCAGCTGACGGTGGTGCCTGCAGCCCCCTGGCCTCCTGGCTATTCTCCCCCATCCGAGGAGCTCTCTGAGCGAATTCTGTAGCTGTGTATCCAGCCCCTCAGAAACCCAACTCTCCGTCTGCACTAAGGCATTTGCAGCCCTCATTTCCTGGGTTCCTCCCAATTTTTGGTCATTTCACAGGACTGGGTGTCAAAAATAGGGTCAATCTTGCATCCAGAGAGAGTAGGCATTTGCCTCTGTACTCAGAGGTTCTGAAAAAAGGACAATGAGAAAAAAACTAAAAACATCCCCTCCTGTTCACTATGGCTGAAAACTCAGGTCACATTTCTCATTCTGCCACAAAGGTGCAGTAGTCTGTGCCCCAGGAAAAGCTTCAGTGCACTTCAGTCCATACTGAGCGGTGATTACTGATGCCAGGCATTTTCCTGAAAGCAAGGGTGAACGTGGAAGAAAAAGACATGGGGCCCTGAAGCAGGTGGGAGACCCCACGGAGAAGGCACCTCAGATGGGATCTAGGCAGTTATACACTATTTTGCCCAGAGTACAGTCAGTATCTGTGCCCAGCAACATAGAAGAGTGAGAATTTGGAAAAGTACTTTAACACTTCTTCTAGTCACTAAGACAAGATCAAAACCCTAAGCCATCTTCTCCACCATCTCAGCATTCACAATATTCACACAGACAACTCTGGAGACAGATAAAATCTACTGGGGTGTTATGCTGGTAATTTCTTTATCTGAAGAATCAAGCAAGTCCTTTCTCATGGAGGAATTTCACTGTCCTGGTCCAACAGAGATACAGCCCAGAGGGCAAACTCCCAAGTTGGGTATAATTCTCTGGGTGAAATGTTTAGAAGAGTCCTGACAACACAGAGCAGCAATTTCCATGCAAATTCGTGCCTGTGGGGAAACATGCAATTGACCCAACAATCTGGTACTGCTGGTGCACCCCCTTCCCACTCCGGTGGGGTGTGGAAACAAGGCTTGAAGAGATCTATGTATTTGTTCAGCTTTCCTCCCTCTGAGCACGTCAAACATAAATGACTCCTGTGTTTCCAAAGTGTCCGCTCCACACTGCAGCTCAATGGCAAGCACTGCATGGAAATGAGAAGTTGCATTTCCCTCCTTCCCAGTGGGACTACGAGAACAAAGGCAGTGTTTTTTCAGAAAGAAAACAAAAGCCAGGATATTCATGTTTTGTAAAACAAAAAAAGGCAGGTTAACAATGTGGGGTTTACAAAGAAAAATAATAATAACCCACTTGGAATTGGTGATCACAGTGCTTCAATGAACCCACCTCAATCCAATGGCTGGTGGCTCCCTGGGGGCCGTGGTGGATGTAGTGGTGGAAAGTGTTCAGGACCAGGAGACTGTTCCAGTCTCTGCCACTCAATTCAAAATCAACTGAGGCAAATTGAAATAAACATGATGGAGTTGAACAGGTTCAGGTGTCTTCAAACAAGGGCAGAGGTACATGTGCTCTGGTGCAAAAAGGCTTTCCAAGCAGTACCTGGGCAGAATCAATTGCCAGTCTTCAATTTCAGCATGTACTCTTTCCTGAAATAAATCTGCCTAAGATCGTGTCACAGATATTCTTTTTCTTTCCCAATAGTCCTTTTCCTATTTGCAAAAAAAAAAACAAAAACCATACTCACCCCAATCTCCAGTCTTCACCCACCACAGTCTTGTTCAGGCGCATTTTCCTGGAGTGTGAAACCTCCATGGCTTCCTCCTGAGGGAGAGCCTTGGAGAAAAAAGCAAGGGCACTTCAGAAAGAAATACTGAAGGGAACTGCAAATTCATGGCAACCTTCTGTGCCAACTCTCTTTCCTTCTTCCTCCCCTATCTCCCTTATTTCCTTCCTTCATTTCCTAGAATTAGAATTCAGAGGCAAGAAGGTTCCAAAGGGTCACATACTAACACATTTATTTGAATTAAAAAATGAAATAGGATTTTTTTTTCTGACAGAAAGTAAGTCCAAATTGGCAGAATGGCTTGACAATAAGGACTAGCTTTGCCAATTAATTTCTGTGATGGACACTCTCCATAAATTTAATGAGCTAAATCAGCAGCTCCAAAGTTTAGATGAAAATATATTTTAATCATGGATATGATATTCAGTACATCATCTAATATATACTTTACAGCTATTTAAATTTATGATAAATTTTAGATGTCAACTCAAAAAGAGTTTTTCAAAATTCTTTTATGGAATACATGAGCAAAAAAGTCTGAAGTCACTAGTCTAGTTAATTCTTGTCAGGTCAACCTGCCTGGGAAATTTCTTGGTCTCTTTTCTTTCTGCCTCTCTCTGCATCCAGCCCTATTCCCCCCTAACTTTGCCCAGCTGCTTTCTCAGTCCTAGGACATGAGAGAAGCCATTGTTCCCAGTACATCACTCTAAGCTCCCCCAAAATAAAATATAGCCAAAAGATATAGAGGGAGAAGCTCTGGGCGCCAGGCATAGAGTCCCCAGGGCACCTCCCAAACATCTTGTCTCACAGATGAGGGGACTAGAACAAACAGACTGAACATTTCAACTGTTTCAGAAAAAATTATAAACTGGTTTTGTTTCCAGTTCCCTCGGTGGATCAATTTAATATTTCCTTCCCACACATATAAACAGATACGTTATCAAAGATCAGACAGTATAGCACTCTTTCTTTTTAATTTTCTCTTTGTATTGTGTTCCATTAATACAATTTACTTTTCTGTCCAAAATTACCACTCCTGGATGTAAAAATGAGAAGGGAAAAATACATAGACATCGATAGATAGATAAGTCCGCTTCCCTTTGTGTGAGTTATAGAAGGCCAGAGTGGTAAGCATTTCTATTGTTATCAAAAACCCTCAGAAAAAAAAGATAAACTCCTCAGTGACTCTTGGTAGCTACAGTGCCCAACTGGTTCTTGCTATAGACAAAAGTATTTTAAATATTTTTGTGCACGGCCTCTTTGGTAGTCTGGTGAAGCCAATGGATACCTTCTCAGAATACATAAAACCAATGAATAGGATTGCAAAAGGAGCTAATTATCTTGAAATACTGTTATCAAAATAATTTTAAAAGCAGTTTTGTGCATAGTAATATATGAGGGCTGTCTGGAAAGTATCCAGTCATGGATACAATGGATACATGTGTATGTGCTTTTTCATTAACATTAAATAGCAAGTGGCAGCAGCAGGAATAACTACTATAATTTTAAAGTAGTGATTAGTATAAATGATACTTTGAAATATCTGCAACCACTGTTATGTGATATGAAAATATCTATGATTTGATGATAAATTCACAGATACTGCTGATATTATTGGGGCTTATTGCTTATATATATAATAAAAGAAATGCTAAATTTCAGTTTGAGTTTGGTGCAAATAAAAATGTAAGTTTTTTCCCCATCCAAGTTCATGAATCCCTTGCTCTGGACAAATGTGGTGCAGGCGATATTTTGAAGGCCCACCTGCTTTCCCTTTGGCCCCTTCATTTTGGCCTCTTCTAGTTGGCTCTTCCTTCCCAGGGCACCTACCCTGCAGTCAGCCCAGTTAGTTGACATGATGGCTCATGAATAATAACCATCGTTCCTTAAATGTCTACCATTTTGCATAGATTATTTTTATACTTTATAACAATTCTCCCAAGCACTTTACAAATGGAGCGACTAAAGCTCAGAGAGGTTAAACAACTTGTCCAGGGCAACAAAGTGAAAGATTTGGGGTTTAAACTCAGGTCTCCATGGCTTATATCTTTTATTCCTATTTGCACTACACTACACTGCCTCCTTCTGGCATGGAGAAATCTTGCATTTTAATAGCGAGTTTCTAAAAACCAAGTACTTCCAAGAAATAGATTTCTAATAGAATTTCAGGGATCATCAGAGGTACAGCTCTTTTGGGGATATGGAGTCTTCAGACATCCCTTCCAACTTGCTATACAAGTGATTGTATTCTCCACACCCACCACCCCACTGCTGCAGAGAGGTAAGGAGCTGGGCCAACCCACAGAGATAATCCATCATCCTTGTGAGGTCTGCAAGAGTTATAGGATGTGTGGACAAACAGAACCCCTCTGTAATTTTGAAGAAAAAGGGGAGACTAAGGAAGGATATTTATTGCCCAACTGTCATTCCAAGCAGTGTTCTAGAATCACTCTGGAATTTTTTTTTTAATTACTCCCAAAACAGTAAAGAAACTATTATCCCTACTTTACAGAGAAAGAATTGAGTGGGGAAAAAAAGATGAAGAAAATGGAATGCGTAGAAATCTCCCCATCTGTATAGCATTGTAATAGCTTTTAGTTGTTACAAGTAGATTTCTCAAATCCTAGAAGGAAGTAAGCATTGGACAAAGAAAGGAGAACATCAGAAACAGTTTCACAAACTAAGTTTGCAAACAACTCCATGGCAGTGTCCTCCCACTAGACTGTAAACTCCCCAAGGGAAGGGATCACATCTTTGACATGTCTATCCTCCAAGGAAGAGGTTCACAGCATATTCTTCTGTCCAAATCAGTCACAATCCTGACCAGATTCAAGGACAGGATATAGAGGCCCTATCTCTCCATGAGGAGAGTGTCCAAGAATTCACAGCCATATTTTAAAACAGTCACATACACGTTTTTTTTGTTTTGGGGGTTTTGGTTTATTTGTTCATTTGTTTTTGAGCTCTTGGGCTCAAGCAATCCTCCTGCCTCAGTCTCCCAAGTAGCTGGGACTACAGGCACATGCCACAATGCTCGGCTAATTTTTTCTATTTTAATAGAGATGGTGTCTCGCTCTTGCTCAGGCTGGTCTCAAACTCCTGGCCTCAGGTGATCCTCCTGCCTTGGCCTCCCAGAGTGCTAGGATTACAGGCATGAGCCACCATGCCCAGCTGGGTTTCTTATGTTAACTTATAATTCCCCTTCTTGACCAAAGGTGGCCAGGAGAGTTGCCTCTGTTCCAATCCCGTCTATTTCCTCTTCTTATGTCACCCAAGTTTGCTAGCCCTCTTCTGCCTGTGCTGCACATTCAATATGTTCTTGTCACCTGTAGTGTTGTGCTGGACATTCAGGTCCTGTATCAAGACCCTAATTACACAAGCTTCTCAGTCTTCGTCTATGGCTACATGAGATATACACTAAGAGACTGAGTCTCTATTAATTGTGTTTAAAGATGCTATTGCTGCTCGTTTAGTGCCAAGAATGGCTTCTCTCTCCATTCGTGCTGCTTTCGCATTGCCTCAGTCCCTGAGGCATTTTGCTGCTTCCTTGTATGTAAGTGTGTCAGTTCTGCACTGATCTCTGCCAACTTAAAATTGAGCTCTCAGAGCAGTCTTTATCTCTCCTAATTGAATGTTTTTTCTCCCAACAGTATACTTGAAACTAAATTGCAAAGTGGCTAAAAATATGAGCTTTGGGATCAGAAAGATCTGCATTTCCACTTACAGCTCTACCCTTTACTGTGTGATGTTGTCCAAGAAACTTAATATCTCTAAACTTTAGTGTCCTAGTCTGTAAAACAGAGATAAAGATATATACTTCATACAGTTGTCAAAAGGATTAAAGGGGATTGTGTAGATGAAGCAATTATCACATTGCCTAGTACTTAGTAAATACCTACTTAAGTGGTTAACAGTGGTAGCGGTAGCATTGCTAGTAGTAGCGATAGTGGTTAACAATATCTAACTAATAAAGGACTATGATGGTATAAAGTACCGATAAAGATGAAAATGGATTTTTATAGCCCCAATCCTCTATAGTTATATAAAGTAGACTTAAGTAAAAATGTAGGCATACATGCTGATATACACATATACATACACATATGTCTAGTTAAAATATTTACATTTTCACTTTTCACCAGGTGTATTTTATTTCTATTTCTTAAATGTCCACATAGGTATTTTCTGTCAGTCATTCATACCAACATTTCAAATAATTTTTACAAGAGAATCTACCTGTCTTAGAAAAGCATTCAACTGTAATCGTTAGGTTCAGCTGATCACAAAGAGTACAATATGATGAAAATGTCTCTAGAGCATCATAAAGAAACACTTCAATATTTAAGATGGCTGGATTGACTCCAAGGACTGAGAGACAGTCTGCCTATCACGAGCTCAGCTTCAAAAATACAGTTCTTGGCTCCAGTCTGCAGTTCAATGAATGTGATCAGTGCAAATACAAGGTGAATAAATCTTAAAGATACTGAACTAAGTTATTTCCCAACACAAGAACACAAAGGACAAGACAATCTTGATTAGTCAATGCCCAAGACAGTATTTCATCTTGGACTAGCTGATGTGAAGGTTAATGATATTGACTCCCTCTTTGAATCTTCTTTGGAGAAAAGCAATATTCTGCTTTGAATTGGTTATTATCGCAACACACTCCCCATATTTAAGATCTGTCAATATTCCTTCATCTGGGAGATTCTTAAGGTCTAAGGTTTTACTGGTCCTGACGTGAAGTAATCTACATCACAATCCCCATGCAATTCACTTTACTTACACAGTTCAACCTTTCAGAACAGTGAGAATTTTCCCAACAGGAACTATGTTTACATGCCATTCATTCACAGCTGTGCAGAGGAAACAGGGTGGAGAATAGGGTAAAAGCATTTCAGAAGCTCTGAAAATTTGTTTCTCGATAGGCAGTGAAGGATTGGAGGAAACACTGAAAGCTCCTAGGTTTGATTTAAGTATGGTCTATTAATTTCTTACGGCTATCATAACATAACACACTGTGTGGCTTAAACCACAGAGATTTATTGTCACAGTTCTGGAGGCTAGAAGTCCAAAATTAAGGTGTTGGTGGCGTTGGTTCCTTGTAAGGACTATGAAAGAGAATCTGTTCCACACATCTCTCCTAGCTTCTGGGGGCCGCAGGCATTCCTTGTCTTGTGGCAGCATAACTCTAATCTCTGTCTCCATTTTCACATGCCTATGTTCTGCCTGTGTTTACATCATCTTCCCTCTGTGTATGTCTGTCTCTGTGTCCAAATTTTCTTTTTATGTAAGATTATACCAGTCATACTAGAGTAGGTCCATGCTAATGATTTAACCCAGTTACCTCTGTAACTACACTTTTTATAAATTCTATAAGATCATGTTCTGAGATACTGGGAGTTAGGACTTCAACATATCTTTCTGGCAGATGCAATTCAACCCCTACTATTTAACATGCAAAACTCTTTGAGCTGAACACAGCAAGGAAGTGGCACAGTCACATTACAGCAATTCAGGCCCAGGAAAAATACCGAAGTAACATAAAACATTCCCTTTCTTGTCTTCCAAAACTATTAATATCTTTCCATTGTTTAGTTTCCTTTTCTGCAAGCTACCATTATTATAATATCATTTCATTTTCAATCTCTGTAATTTAAAGCACAGAGAACAAGGTGATAAATTTTTTCCCAGATCTGGTCTAGGAATCTAGCTCCCAAGTAGATTCTTCTGTTAGGTACAAGATTTCCCCAAGTTTTCTGTTTGTTACTTCTTTAGCAAGAGGGTTTGGTATAACTTGCAGCCAACTCCACTGTATCTTACTTTGCTGAGAGAAATAGCTGTGCATGGTTATTATCATTAGACATAAGTTAGTTATAAATTGATAAAAATTTTTCCAAATGTTGGAAAACTGATCTCACCTTTCTCAGAAGAATGTTTTTCCTCTCTTTACCTCTGGCTTTTAGTTTCTTAGAACCAATGCCATCCAGGAAGGGTTTAAATAAAGAGCCTATAGTATTTATGATGTTCCTATGCCATAAATATTGCCTCTGCCAAGGTTCAGCCTCCTGGAAATGGACTTTCAGTTACTCTCAAGTACAATTCAAGGAAGAACACTATGAATCTGGGAATGTCTTTTTCCTTTACCAAAAGTTCATGTTTTCAGCTCTTCAATCTCCTGAAAGACTAGGTGGCACTTACCATAATAGAAATGAGAGATGAGAAACTAATTAATATAAACCATATTTGAATCCAACTTTGGATTTATGTAAGATTTTGAGGCTGTACTCCATAA
Organism: Avahi laniger; assembly: GCA_963575035.1. Taxonomy (NCBI): domain Eukaryota; kingdom Metazoa; phylum Chordata; class Mammalia; order Primates; family Indriidae; genus Avahi; species Avahi laniger. The sequence goes on along the minus strand of CAUYSK010109203.1, from coordinate 9,775 downwards.
CAGAAGCAATAATGTGCAAAGTAAAGCGAATGTAAGAAATGTTTAGGTTAATCTTTGTATCCGTATCTTCCTCTTAGACCGGGTACTGAGTTTTGCATATTCCAAAGTCAGAGGAGGAGCCATGGTTCAAAAGACATGTAAAGAAACAGTACAGAAAGATGTCTAGTCACTAGAACTTACGAGTCAGAGTCACAACATTATAACTTAACTCTGAAAAATTTGAAAATGAAATGTCAAAATCAAAGGACCACTTAGTGGCATCGTATTTTTACCTGAGTAATTGATACACAGAAAATCAAGTTGTGGAAAGTGTATGTGCAGCAACAACAGCCTCACATTCTTGTTCAATGTGGATTTCTGGATCTTTCCAAAGGCACCAATATATGCTAGATGAAAGAAAAAGAAATATTAGAATCATCTTCCCCAAACATGACCTATTAATTCCAGAGATAAAAGTCATTTAGCTAAATGGTTGTTTGGCTGCTTATGCTATAGAGCACCAGTTTTAGATATTTTTCTTTCAAACAAAATTGTAGCTTTACCATACATACATTTTATGACATCTTATAACATTGATATGTCATAACTAGAATAGTTGTATTGCGTGATCTCAAAATTAGGACAGCTTTTATCAGTTATCTATCTTTTCAAAGTGGCTTTTATACACACGATTACTATATCTCACATGAGCTTCCAACAACTCTGTACGAGAGATGGAGAGAATGTCATTAACTCAAAAGAATACAGAGGTCCCCAAGTGGATATGGGACTTCCCAAACACACCCACAAGACAGAGCCAGGACCAGGCACTCTATGCCCTCTACATCCTCTTTTCATTTCTATTTCGTGTCCCCACCTCCAAACACTGTGCTCAAACACTTTGGCATCTGAGTCACAGTTCCTCTCTCTCTCCTATTTTTAACCATCATCCGGAATAGCAGCATCATCCATGTTGATGACCACAAATCTCACCTTCAACTCCATTACATGTTAGCCACTACTTGGATTTTTTCATCACTAGGAACTGTTCCCCTCTAAAATCTCTAGTCAGTTCTTTCTTTCTGATACAATCTCCTTACTTTCTTCTCCCACCCTCATGTGTCTATTCAATCTGCCTTTTGCCATCATCAGTCAAAAAATACCAGTTGAGAACTTACTGTACCAGGGCCTAAGAAAGAGATGGAAGACCAGGTAGACACCTAACCAGGCCACACTGAACTTGCTCCCTCAGCCCAGCTCACAGCCCTGACCATTTAGTATCTCCCTGTACACGGTCCACACCTGCTCTGAAGGCCTCAACTGTCTCCCCAGCGATGGGTGGTCATTTCAACATTAGCCTCTATAGCATTCCACAGTCCTTCAGTTTGTTGGTCTTCCATCATTTCAATCCCCAACTCTGTATCATTCCATCATTCCCATTCTCTCTCCTTGACTACATTGCTGCCAGATAAGGTCATAAAAGTACAATAACTCAGTCTCCAAAAATTCAAATTATCCAACTTCACCTAAGACCTTTAAATTACTCCAAAAGGCCAAAAGAGAACCAAAGAATGGGCGGATGTTTTCAAGACACAAATTTTTGGTTTAAAATAAAATGGAACCTTATAACCACTTCAGCTAACCAGCAACCGAATGATAGTGAACTCAGTGTTACTATTGGTGTTTAAGTAGAGTCTAGATCAGATTCCCAGACATGACTGCAGAGATTTTTTTTTTAAATATAGAACCTTAGGTCCCACTTCAAACCTACTGAGTCAGAACCTCTGCGAGGTGCATTTCTAAAGCTCCCTAGGAGATTCTGATGCAGCCAATCCACAGATGGACATTAGGGTCCCCCTGGGCCAAATTACTGATTATACTTTTTTCCAAAACACAATAAAAGCGATTTCTTTACCCAGGGGAAGTCTAGGTTGGATGGTCTGCTATTATCGTTTATTCCTCTTCATTCTTCCTCCTCTACCCAAACCTGGGGCCTGCTAATCTTGCCTATTGCTCACACTTCTTTCTGGTCCCACACATGGACTTAGGGCTCAACACACTGATGCAACCTGAGGGTTCCACCCCTGCCCGGATCAGCCGTGTCAGTCTGGGATTCCCGCCAGACATTCTAGAAGTGACCACAACGGATGGACATGTGAATCCTGCTCATTCCACCTCCATCAACATGAAGCACCACACCATTTCTTAATTTTCCCAATAATATGGATTGACTACTTGTTCTTTATGTTCCACAGCTCCAGCTCTCTTGCCTCATTTGTAATGACTTTATGTTAGCCAAAATGAATATTTCTTCATTTCTGCCCTTATAGCAAAAGGAAAAGCCAGATGAACATTGTGTCTCTGCTAGACTAAATACTTAAATACGTTTGCTGCTGCAATTGGCCTCTGTGGACTCTACTGCAGAGTGCAGCTTATGTCACTGATTTTGAAACATCTTTATGGTCTGTGAAAAGATCAAGCATTACCTCCAGTGATGGTAAGATCCAAATAGCCAGTTCCAGTAACGTCCCTGAATATGAGTCATACATCTGATCAGTTGATTTATAATAAATCTCTCCCACATGTATCTTGATAAAAGCAGACATTTCAGGTTTTTGTTTTTTCACTTAAAGCTCCCCGACCAAGGCTTCATTTTTCATACTTTTCAGTTGTCAGATTAAACAAATTTATAATTTTCCTCATTTACTATTGGTATAATTGACTATATAATCCTTTTTAAAAGTTACCTGCAAATATAGTTAGTTAGTTGACCCAATTTCATATACACACAAAAAAATAGGTCCTACTTTAAATGTTGTCTCTTCTTGACTTTTTCATTAAATTGCAGAAGATTTCATACAGGTCACCATAGCTGGTGCCTTCTTATTTTCATTTTTGTAACCATCTTCTTTATTATTAATAACAGCGATGACAATAAAAATAGTAATAATGCCTGCCTGCCTTCCCAAGAGCACAAAGGTCTTGGCTGCAGGCATGCACTAAAATATACAACAGATGCTACGTATCATTTTTTTAACATCTTTAATGTCTTAGCCAATTTTCCTTTACTTACTATGTAAGTTTCAAACAATTCTCAGCTACTAAAGGCAAGAGAGTGGTAAAAAAATTAAGTTAAAATTGCCTTCTCTCCTTTTTTGTCCTTTTCACAGAGCAGCCTCATATTTTTAGTCTTTCAAGTCTCATATACACATCACAAATCCATTGAAATTGGATAGACATTAGAGAAATACTTTAATTTTCTTCTCAAGGAAGAATGAAGGCCAGAGTTTATGTAGCAGTTTTTCCTAACTGCAGGGGTACCTAGAGAAGATGGCTGTGACTTATCTAGAAGTGACCTATGTCTCTGAGGGAAAAAAGAGCTGCAGGCCCACAATCTGGACTGTTCTCTTCTCACCCAGAATAATTCACCATTTCCCTTCCCTTATTAAATCAGCCTTTTGGAAATGTGACCTCTCTTCATCTGATAGACCACTTACTATCAATGAAACAGGCATTGGTTTGTTGACTGTTTCTTTATAGGCACCACACTTCCCAATCCAGATGTTGCATCAGGAGGTACAGATCAAGCTCTTCTGAAACATAGAAAAATGAAAATGATTAAACAAAAGCCCCCACTTAGCCTAGATCTTATTTTTTTATTCAGTTCAATTTACTAAACATTTGTAGAACTCTGATTGTCCTAAACAAAGTTCACTTGAAAATTGAACCTGGAGGGACTAGAGACATTGCTTGTTGGACCATCCCAGCAGGAAGGCAGGACATTGGGTAGAGGAGAGAGGAGAAAAGTCACAGCTCAGGTGGGGATCACAGAGAGAAACAGCAGAGGCAGCTGGAGACCACATGGAGAAAAACTGCAAAGCTGAGAAGGAAGAAGATAAAGAGGAGAGGATATTGGCAAGGATCACACCCAGAGAGGCTGGGAAGCCAATGAAACGGTAAGGGGGGATTCCCCTCTTCCTCCTACAAACACCCAATGAGCAATTGGACACTAAGTTTACTGAAGGCTTTTCCACCTTCCACGACCCAGGCAGCAAATAAGGAATAGTGGGCTAAACTGGAGAGTCACTGGGCGGTCCGCGAAGAGCTCCCCACTGGAAGAGTGCCACAAGAGGCCAGAGTGCCAGCTTTCTTCTACCCAGATACTTCCTTCGCTGCACTTCCCCTATCCACTGCAACCAAGAAAGCATTTTGAGCTTGGGCTGACTGGGAGCTGTGGCCCCTCTCCCACCCATTACAACCCTGAGCATAGGCTGAGCTGAGAAATTCCCAAATGGCCATTTCTCTCTGTGCATCCCGAGGTGAGGTCTCCACAGACAGTGGGGACTACCTCTCTTCCCTTGAGGACTGTGGTGGAACAGGGGTGTATAATTTGGGAACTTCCTGCCCAGTGGTGTTTTGTGGGGTTGGACGCCAGTGGCTCAGATAATCAGTCCCAGTGGCCCCAAGACATGAGAGGGGTGCAGGAGGACACAGGGAGAAGTCTGGGAGCTGGACTCCATTGGTAAGGAAGCCCACACGGACATATCTGATGGGGAGTGTGGTGGGGAGCTGAGGAACTGGGATCTGGGAGCACGCCCATACCCACCCCAAGAGAACCGCCATATTGGATAATGGCATGGCATTTGAAAAGGAATAGTCTAGCTCCCGGTTCCATGGCAACAAAACACCTTGCATTCACATGCACTGGCTGACTGGATGCTGCAGCCCCTCTCCCCATTCATTACAACAGGAAGAACAGTTTGAGCTAAGAAGTTCTCAAGTGGCCATTTCTCTCCACCGGGTGTGTGCTCCTGGCTGAGGTCCGCACAGATACAGGAGCCTACACCTCTTCTTTTGAGGACTTGTAGTGGTACAGGAGTGCACAATCTTTGAATTCCCTGCCTGCTGGCATTTCATGGAGATGCACACTAGTGGGTCACACACACAGACTGGGGAGAGGTTTGAGAGCTGGACTCCAGTGGTGAGGGAGCACATGTGGACTGAACTGATGGGAGTGTGCTATAGGGGTCCAAGGAGTAGCAATTTGGTGTAATACCTACCCCTCCCACAGAAAAACTGTGCTACTGGATAAGGGCAGAAAGATCCCAGCCCAGGGCCTTAGCACTCAAGCATTTAGGCCCCTCCCCAATGAACAGCCTTCCTAGTTTGGAGAGCGCTTCCTGACCCTCATACCAGCGGCTCCCCCTAGTGGCCAGAAAAGCGATTTCGGAGGCCCATTGAAGCTTTGCAAAGCCTTTAGGGCTCCTGCAACCTAATCGCAAACTGCTTTGCTCCTCCTCGCACCTCAGTGGTGGTAGACATCAAGCAATCTCCTGGTAGCTACAGGGTCCTCCTAAAGCTTGCAGCACTCAAGTACTCCATCTGGGGTACCAGAGTCTACCACATGCACCCAAAAACACCTCAGCAGCCGTCTCTTTCACACAAACATCCAATGACAGGGAGAACAACTATACATCACATCATAACATCTTCCAACTCAAGCAAATGGCATGGCTGACTCGTACTCACAAGTACCATCTGTCATAACAGAGATTAAGCTGGGGGACCCAATGCAGTTCACGCTGCTGGAAACAGGTGAAGACAGCAGGACAGAGGCAAACTGAGAGAATCATCAAAGCTGCTTGAACATCCCACTGACCAGCACTCTTCTCCCTGGCACAGTCAGGGATTGATCTTCAGGGTCCCGGGTACAGAGCCACAAGCCAAACCCACTACATCCAGGACTCAATCAAGAGGTCAGATGAAAAGGAATCAGCGAAAGAACTTTGGAAATGTGAAAAATCAGAGCAAAAGGACATCCCCAAAAGGAAACAACAAATCGTTACCAACGGATACCAACCAAAATGAAAATATCAAAATGACAGACAAAGAATTCCAACTTTGGATTATAAGGAAGCTCAATGAAATACAAGAATTGAAAAGCAACACAAAGAAACCACAAAAACAATACAGGAAATGAATAAAAAATTCACTAAACAAATCAAATTACTAAACAAAAATCAAATAGAACTTTTGTAAATGAAAAATTCATTCAAGGAGATACAAAACACAGTGGAAAGTCTTAAGAATAGACTAGCACAGGCAGAAGAAATTGTCTCTGAGCTTGAAGGCAACACTGAGGGATGAGAAATTACTTAACAGGCACCAGATTCTTAAAAGGCAGAGCTTAGGTTAGTTCATTTACTGACCAAATGCCCTACTTTACAGAGGACCCTCTACACTGAGACATTATGCTGCAGAGCTTCCTTCTTACAGTATCTGTTTTCACATCTTAGAAAGTCACTCTACTCTGCATTTCCTATTTTTAAACATTTCAGAAGTCTCTTTTATTCAGCCCAAATTAGATTACTCATTTTTTTTTGGCTGTTGTTGAATTTTTTTCCCAAATCTTCCTTTACAGATTTATTAATATTCATGAGGCAGTTTATATGTTAAATTTACATAAGTATGGGATAAGAGGGAACACTCTGCTCCCAAGATTCTAATCTTATGCTAGAAGATGCTAAGCCTTGCTATAAATACCTGTTTTATTGTTGTACTTTCATGTCTGGCTTATCTCCTACCTTTTCATGGAGCCAGGAATAAAAATAGAAAGTCATGTGGTGGGCTGGGACTCTGACCACACCAGTGAGCCTCCTTCCCTGGTGCCTCTCAGGAAAAGGAGGTAATTAGTTTTCATAAACACTACTCAGCCTGACCTGCTCAGATGTGTTTCCTGGAATAAAAGTCTAAAATTTCATTAAAGCATCCATGACTACATTATGACTTTCTTGGGCCCCTTCCTACATAAAAAAATAAAATAAAATAAAATAAAACAAAACTATATAACTATATTAGTATAAAGATGAATATATTAATCTTACATATTATAACATTTTCTTTGACCTAAAAGTTCATTTTTTATTCTGATTTTAAAATAAAGTAAAACAATTTCATGGGTCCTGAAAGTATTGTGTGTCCAAGGCACTATGTCTACTGTGCCTAATGAATGTCAGTCCTGAAAGCATCTGAAGTACTATGTAGTATTTGACATAAAGCCAAGTTGTCACAGATCCCAGTCTAAGATTCCTAATTACTGACTACCTTAACCAACTAATTATAAGGCATCAAAGATGGATTTGACTTTTATAACCTTCTTTACTAGCTACAACCTAAGGTCCTATAAGAAATAAAATAACGTGAGACCTATCATGGCTCTGGATTTCTGCATAAGATTGGAGCTAGGATTACACAAACTTTTTGCACATATCCATACTTACCACATCTCTGCTTTTAAAAAATCACTTCATTCTCTCAGAGTCTCATTTGTAGATGTATAGACATATAAAATAGCATTTGCTGCTTTTTTTGTTTGTTTGTTTGAGACAAAGCTCAAGTGATCCTATTGCCTTAGGCTCCGAAGTAGCTTGGACTACAGGCGTAAGCCACGACATCAGGCTAATTTTTCTATTTGTAGTAGAGACAGGGTCTCACTCTTGCTCAAGTTGATCTCAAACTAAGCTCAAGCAATCCTCCCACCTTGGCCTCCCAGAGTGCTAGGATTACAGACGTGAGCCACCACGCCCTGCCCATTTGCTGCTTTTTAAAGTGTGCCTTTCACAAATAAAAGTTAGGGATAAAGGAAGAAAAGAAATTAACATTTATTGAGAGCATACTATGCATCAGTCTTGGGTGCCTTCATGCGTATAGTCCAAGAAAACAAAGATTATTATTCCCATTTTTACACATAAGGAAACTGATACTAAAAGAAATTAAATAGGCTGGTCCGGTGGTAGTGGGTTATCAGAACTTATTAACATTAGTGTCACTAAAGTTGGTATTCAACCCCCACTGCTAAATTTGACTGGCTTAAAAAAAAAGGAAGTTAAATAACATGTTTAAGATAACATAATTCAGTAATGGCAGAGCTAGAATTCAAATTCAGGTCCTTTTGATTTTAAAAATCAATGCTCTTTCTACTACATCAAATAGATTCATTATATAGAGCTGTCCTGTTTAGTATTTTTAGATAAAAAGATTTGGAGTAACTTTTTTTGTTGTTGTTAGTAATTCATTTCCCTTCTTAACTTCAATTTTGAGATCTTGGTTTTAGTGTTGCTTTTCCTTTTCTTCTCAAGGCCATTGCACGGCTACTCATCTTCCCACATAACTGCCATTCTGCCTTCTTCTCCTGCAGATTCTCCTCCTCATGTCTCCTTCCTCTTCCTCCTCCTCCTCCCCTTTTTCCTCCTTAGGTTATTGGTTCTGATTTCTCACTTCTTCCCCAAAGCTGCTGGCATGGCCAATTAAGAACCTCAGCAGATTCCTCAGGGGTGGAGTTGTCACCTTTGAAGATGAGTTTGGCTCCAAATCAAGTTATTCAGTTTACAACAGAAATAAGCAGGGTCTCTGGCATGTAATTAAACCACCCATTTCTCTGCTTCAAGTTCTTGAGGATTGTAGCATTTGAGCCAAGTGAGGTCCTCCCAATAAAACCTCAAAACTGAGTATTGATTAATCACAGACTAAATTTAAAGTTTCTTACATAAATCTCACTCCTTTCCAATGAATTCCTAGAAGTAAAAAGTGTGGGTTATCTTAAATAAAGAAACTCCTTACTTCAAAAATTCAATTATAAGTCTTCTTAGCTTTTCAGTGTCCTGCTCTCCCATTTGAAGCCACACCTTAGAGGGGTACTTTCTGCCATCATGAGAAGCCATTTGAAATAACTGATCCACCATTTTTTTTTTTTTTTTTTTGGTCTTTTTGGTTATGGAAGTGCATGGTGAGCCAATCCTCCCTAAAAGGCATCACAAAGCCTTTGCAGGGCAGTTTTCCCCTCCATCTGTGACAATGCGGGCACTGGTGCTCCTGGCTCACCCTTAGGAAGGATGAAATCCAATCAATTCCTCTCCATTACTCACACAGCATTTCTGAAATAAAGTCTGTGGCCAGGAAACTTGCTGGGTGAACCTTACACATTGATAGAATGCTCTGAACAAGTGAAGTAACCATTCCCTAACAACAAATAGTTCTTTAACGATATGGAAATGAGAATGCCCAGAAGAAAGTAACCCGTTTATGGTGCTTTTCTTAAGTAGGCTGTCACAGGAGAATAAGGAAGCAGAGGAAAAATTGGTCCTGTACAAATCTATAGGAGATCCGGACAAGGAAGGAGACCAGACAGGAAGAGGAGACAAGACTGGATGAGGAAGAGGAGGCCAGACCAGCTGAGGAAGGCAAGACCCCATAACTTTTTTTCAAAAGAGAAAGTAACCATTTTCAAATTAAGCCAGTTATCAGGCAAAATCATAGCATCTAACAAAATCAGAAACTTTTTGAATCAGGAGGTACATTAGAAGATATGGCTCACACCTGTAATCCCACTACATTGAAAGGCCAAAGTGAAAGATCACTTCAGGCCAGGAGTTTGAGACCAACCTGGGCAACATAGTGAGACCCCATATCTATTAAAAAAAAGTAAAAATTGGCCGGGCGCGGTGGCTCACGCCTGTAATCCTAGCTCTCTGGGAGGCCGAGGCGGGCTAATTGTTTGAGCTCAGGAGTTCGAAACCAGCCTGAGCAAGAGCGAGACCCCATCTCTACTAAAATTAGAAAGAAATTAATTGAACAACTAAAAATATATAGAAAAAATTAGCCGGGCATGGTGGCTCATGCCTGCAGTCCCAGCTACTCGGGAGGCTGAGGCAGGAGGATCGCTTGAGCCCAGGAGTTTGAGGTTGCTGTGAGCTAGGATGATGCCATGGCCCTCTAGCCTGGACAACACAGTGAGACT